>PVKS010001871.1:17747-130054 GCA_004027875.1 Aplodontia rufa | reverse complement strand
AATCTTTCTGATAAGGAAACACAATTGTCCTCTGGTGGATTTGAGCTTGACAATAAAATATGTCCATTCGTTAGGATGTATATCCATTTAAAATTTGTTCTTTACGTCCTTTTTTAAAATCTTGAAGTTGCTTAGACTATGTCACTTGTTAAAGGAAACTTGAAATTTATTTCTACCTGCAAAAATGGCCTATCAAATATTTCCATAAACGTGCACATGACATAGAATACCAGCATTGAGGAGGAACCTATAGATCAACTCACCTAAATTTTTCATTTTAGAAAAGGAAAAATAATTTTAGAAGGGAGAATTAATTTGCCTGAGGCTAAACATCTTATTGTCCTTTGATACCTCTATCAATTAAAAAAACTAGTTTCAGAAAGCTAGCAGTTCAATAATTATTGCCTTCTTATTAAAGTTCACCTTACTCATTAAGAATTAAGTCACATCAGTATAGGAGAACAATTAAATGGAATCCAAGATTGAATTTTCATACTTTGCTTTGCCACTTACGTTTCATTTGATATACATTTAGGTCCAATTATGCTTTGCTCTCTGAAATCTTTTTTTCCCCTTGTTTTTCCTGTAAAACAGGAAAATGATGCTTCCTCTAACTTTCTCGGCTTCTGTGCATGTAGAAGTGCTTTGGAAGCTGTAAAGTATTTGAAAACACCAAATACTACACTAGTTATTGCTGAAAGAGAGATGAGCTCTGCTGGAAATCATGAATGCCTAGGTTTATCATCTTGTAACACGAAAACTTAAGTACTGTATTGCGCTGACTCCTGGTTAGATCCCTTGTCGTAACCCAACTTCAGTGCCTACGGCTAGGCAAGCATATTTTGTGGAATAAAAATGATGGAACCAACTTTAGGAAGTTCTTCAATACTGCATCTTACTGCCTTTTCCTTTTTCCCTATGATCCCTACCTGCCTCTTGAAATATTTTTTTAAAGAGGGACAGTGAGAGAGAAAGAATTTAGTTTTTCATGTGGCTTTCGTTGCTGAGACTTTGTTTTGTACGTGGTGCTGGGGTTTGAACTTGCATACTCGTGCATGCCAGGCAAGAGCTGCAACCGCTGAGCCAGCACTCCAGCCCACCTCCTGAATATTTTCTGATTCCCTTCATGCTTTTCATTTGCCTTAGTTCATTTTCCTTTCTTGTCTCATGACTGTCATTTCATCCAAGGAGTTCGTTCTGACACAAGTGAAAATTAAGAATGATGTGACATAGTGAGAGTCCTGAAGAGGGAGTCTGAAGCATGGCTTTGAGGTCTAATTCTGCCGTTAATCAGTTTTATAACTTTAAGGAAGTCTCTTAATTGCCCTGAGATTTCATTGCTCCATTGCTAAAATCAAATATGATGCTGACAAATATAACACCATTCAGTTCATATTTCGTAATTCAGTGAAGAATTTGAAACTGATAATTATAGTGAGTTGGTACAACCTGCTTAGAAGAGAACATGGTAATGCAGAATAATCATAAACAGGTTCATATAGTTTCATCAGGCAGTTCAACTTCTATGAATTACACAGAAGCAGAAAATATGGGTGTGTAAAGTTAGTGATTATGACCTAAAATATTTATGAATATATACACACATAAAATCTAAAACAAAACAGTCTTAATGTCCAATACTAATTCAATCACTTAATAAAATTATCAAAGTGACAAAACAGTGTGCAGTTCTTTTAAAATAACTACAAAGAATCTATATTTATAGTCATTGAAATGTTGAGTAGAACGTTACATGAATATCGGCAACAAACTTATTTGTACATTCTTCTGTGATATTCCATACATAGATAAATGAAGGCAGTTGCCAAAAGATTCCTTTTGGAAAGGTAGATATATGGATAATGCTTTTCAAAACATCTTTAATACTTTTCAATTATACAATTAACTCTTAAGATGTGGGACTCAGACTGGAAATGACTGCATGGATTTATGTATACCTAGATTATAAAAAACATGAAGTTGTGAATTTTCAACAGGAGAAAATAAAAATTAAAAGTTGACTTCCATTTAAATGATAAAGAAATACAAAAGTTTGGTTAAAAAAATCAGCTGTTGATATCAGCCTTGGTCTTGATATCCTGGTGTTGGAATTTTCTCTTAATCTTACATAATTGCATTTCCCAGAATGCCTAAAAATGACCCTAACATAGTCTCCCTAAGGGGCTTTGTTGCTTCCTGTATGATTCTGGCTAAGATTCACATTGTTTCCATAGAAGATTTACATGATCTGCGTTAAAAAATAACTTGAATTCTCCATTCTGTGCAGCACTTTAAAAATAACTTTTCCTGGGCATGGTGGTGCACACCTGTAATTCCCCTACTTGAGAGGCTGAGGCAGGAGGATCACAAGTTGAAAGTCAACCTGGGCAATTTCAGTAGATAATTGCCAACTTAGACCCTTTCTCGAAATAATTTTAAAGAGGGACTGGGGCTGTAGCTCGGTGCCCCTAATTTCAATCCCCAGTACTGCAAAAAACAAAAACCAACAAAACAACAAAAAACCTTTCCTCATTCTTTTTGGAGTAGGATGATAATTTGGAGACACTGTTGACTTGGTGAACAGCAGGATGAAATTTTGAAGCATTGGTAGTATTAATAATCCCCGTCATGACAACTGTACCATACTGAGCACGCACCACTGTGGCATTCTGTTGATCTCTTGATATGCATTTTTCTCATGGGTGGTGTGATTTAAGTTGTCACTCTGAGTTGAAGAAACCAGGGCTCACGCAGGATCAGCAGATTGTATGAGGTCACGTAGCTATTCAGCAGCAGGAGGGCTGAGATACAAATCCAGGTATGTTTAGCTTTGTGGCCCAGTTGTTTGGAGATCCACTGGGATGATCAGGATTGGCTTTTTAATAAGAAAATGCTAAGGCTTTTTCACCCTATACTGAAAATTGAACCCAGGGCCTTGCTCATGGTAGGCAGGTGCTCTACCACTGAACTGTCTTCAGCCCCCAGGCCCTTTCCTATAACTCTTAATTACATTGAAACTGCAGAGTTAAACTTAAGGGATTATATTCAAAAGGCCCAGATTACGCAGAACACTTGCTTCCAGTTGAAGTCATACTGGAAAAGCTCAGAATCTCTGGTTGTTCTGTTCTTAGTGTTTTTGCATCACACCAGAATAATCTCCTAACTTTCTGGCTATGAATAGAAATACGTTTTACATGTAATCTTGTAATTATGCAGCACATTTACCACCTTTCCTTCTATGATGTTTGTTTTCAATAAGGTGACTAGCAGACCATTAATACACTATCCAGAATAAAAAGCTGCTCAGGACTTAGTATTTTATACATAAGGGGAAGTATATTTTAGATGAAATATTCATCGTCCAGGGTAAATGAAAAGTTGTTCAGGTGATGGTGTGTAGCTTCTTGTTTAATGAGATGCAGGACTTTAATTTTGGTTGAATAAAATTTTCTCTAAAGCTATTGGGGACCTTGTCCCCATACAGCTTTTGCACTGCATTCAGGCCTTGTCTGCAAAGGATGGTATTTCGCTGACCACTTTCTCCAGGCAGTGAGGCAGAAAGACTACAGGACTTCATGAAGCTGGAATGGGCTGCCTTGGGGGGAGTTGAGGGGTTCTTGACCCCCCAAATACTGCCACTTCCCTGTGCGGTGCTTGCTGCTCTATAATTAGTACATGGGTTTCTGGATTATGTGCCTTATCAAACCATGACTCTCATCTTTGCCGCTGACTTAACAAATAACCCTGTAGCAACTCCAGAAATAAAGAAATATGAACTTGCATTTCAGAGGCTACCAAAATAGCACTCATTTAAATATGTTCATTATTAGTCCCCTAAAGGCAGAGGCTTCTTTTCAGGAGTTTAGAGCATAGCTTGATTATGGTTCTCATTTATATGCTGTGACAAAGCTGGCTTCGCAGGCCTCCTTGGCTGCAGGCAGTGGTGCACAACGTGGTTGTATTAGTATTCATCCCCTGTTGCCATGAGGGATAAATAAAAGCTAGCAGCCCAGAGGATAGTTCAGGTGATTTGAGATGAAGTATTGATTCGTGTGTCAAAATCTATACCTTCATATCCACTCTGCCCTAGACGAATCATCATTGGGGACCTCTCCAACTCTCAAAGAAAAATCAGGTAATGAGTTATGCTGAATTCACAACATGGAAACACTATTTTTATTCAAGTGTGTTTTAATAAAATCTGAGAGCTAATGGCTTTCACGTACAGTGATCACCATGACAAAATGTTTTTCTCAACAACGAGAGGAGCCAGATGGTTTTTGCTTAAAAATAGCAGTTTTCAGGGGGAAGTGACAAGATGGTCTATTCTGCTTGCAACATCGTTGTTCTTTCTCTACCGTGAAGGCCTAGACTTGCCTGGTGAGGGGAGGGTGGAGGCACTCAGGACAAGGACTTGATGCAGAGCAGAACAGTGGACATTCCAGACGGAACAGCTTGTGCTCTGATGATGGCTTGTGCACATCCAGAGAAACTCTGGTTTCAGATCCACTGGTATTGTCTTCTGCACTCCTCTGGAAGCTGAGGCAGCTTACTTAGTATTTATGCCTTTCTTTGTTTTGTTTGTCTCTGTTTGCCATCGGTAATGCAAATGAGAAAAGGCCTGCCTGCCTGGTCCGCGCTGTCATTTAGGATTTATCAATCAAAAACTTGGTAATACCAGTCACCTTGGAATGACTAATCCAAAGCACAGAGGAAATGAACAGTGAAAAGGGTGAAATATCTGTTTTCCAGGCAAGATTAAGCTATATTGATAGAGGTAGTTTTTCTGAGGAAGGAGGACTATGAATAGGGCCTGTTGGAGTGAGTGCTGGAAATGCTCTTTGTAAGGTGCTGGCATAAGCATATAGGATGCTTCACAGTGTCTAAGGGACTCCATTACTGTGCTATTACCAGGGATTATCAGATGGTTCTCAGGTCCCCAGACTGAAAGGTCAGGTATTTTCCCCTCTTGGGACCATTCAGGGAGTCCTCGTGGCATAACAGATGTTATAGAGTGGAATATAACTGTTTCACGTTTCACTTTTCCTTCCTGTTCAGGATAATGTTGCTCAAGGCTGAAGTGGTACTCATCCAGGGCTTGTCTCTGCAGAGACTTGGATACTAGGAGGCATTGAGTAACCACAGCATAAGTAAACAGTCTGCTTCCTGAGGCAGTAGCCCTTTATGAGCTGTCATTGTCTTCTTTGTGGTTGTGTGTCCTTTCTATAATGGAGCCTTGATTAGGGAGTTAAGAGTAAATGATGAACTAATAACACTCTATTTCTTAGCAGAATGCATAATGTTCAGTATTAGTGGAAAAATTATATTTTGCACCATGTCTTCAAATGGGCGGAAGCAGTAACTAGATTTCAGTGCTGTGTGCACATGCCTGAGTGTGTATGGACGCTCGCATCATTGGGATCTGTAACACGAAAGAAGAAATAACTCTAGACTGCATTCCTAATCATAGTCCCTTCCTCCCTCACCTTGGTTTTCTTCTGAAGCTAGTGGGTAAAGCTATAAAGAAATCAATAAAGTGTTTTACTAATTAGCTTGATTTCACGTGAATTATAAAAATGATCTGTGTATAAAAAAGTGCTCACTGCTTTGGGTACAGCTAGAGTTTTTCTGTCAACCTAGTTTACAAAGACTTTTGGAGGGCTGGACCTTAGGCAGGCAAGTGATTTTCTGTTTGACTTTCCTTGTTAACAGGTTCTTTGGCCTCAGAGAATGGACTCCTTTGATTTTTTTTTTTTTTCTTGTGATGCCAAAGGAGGAAAGGGACCAGGAGGTGGCGGGGAGGGGCTGGAGGGCATCAGGATGAGAGGGAGACGTGCTGGGGAGGGATATTGGCCAAGTTATGTTGTTATATTGTGTCCATGTATGAATATTTAACAACAAATACATATAATTATGATACATCAATAAAAATGTGGAAAGAAAAGGGTTGATGTGAAGTCATCAACAAAGACTGATAAAATTCTGACTACTGAACACCACCACACAGTTTTCTATAGACTATTCGTATAGCCTATTGGAGCAGAGTGCAGAAATCAAAAGTCTTTTAGAGAATGAATATGACATTCAGTACACAGCTTTTTGTGATATGAAATCTGACTTTGAAAGTATTTTAGGCAATATGACATAAAAGTTGTACCTAATGGTCATTTTTACAAATCATATTGGAGATGCTATTTTTTTCCTTTTTTACCTTCTTCCAGATATCATTTGAATTTAAAAAAAAAATTCAACCTTTACCTAAGATTGGAAGCAAGGCATAGTTGTACATGTCTGTAATCCCAGGTGCTTAGAGATCACAAGTTCAGACTCCCTCTGAATAGAGGAATTGGCATTGTGAGAAGTACTAATGTATGGTTATATTTATTGAAATTTGATTGATAAGTATAAGTCTTTATTAGCTAACCCCAATAAATGTATTTTTTACTTTTCTTGTTCAGTCATTGAAGCAGGAATGAAATAGACTGTAGATTAGCAATAGCCTTTCCTGCTGTTATTTTGGAGATGTTTTGCTGTTTGTGCTGAAGTATATTTGGGATGTGCCTGATATTATTCACACTGTGTTCTCATAGCATTTGTTTCATAGAAGTGATATTCTATTCATTTATTTCTTCCTCTAAAAATATCTAACATCCTGCTAATTACCAAGCTCAATGGGAAAATGGTAATGGTAGTTTTCAAACTTGAATGTGCCTCAGAATCATCTGGAAGCTTTGTAAACTCAAATTGCTGGGCCTCCCTTCAGACCTTCTAGTTCAGTAGATGGGATGAGGCCTGAGGATTTGTATGTGCAGTTGACACCAGAATGGTGATACTGGTGATAGTGGTGATGGTGGTTGTGGGCTAGGAACCTCACTTTGAGAACTTATGTGGCCCTATTGTAATGCCCAGAAAGGCTAAATACCGGCTTACCATTTTTTTTTTTTTCCTAAGGTCACTGTAACAAATCATCTCAAAATGCAGTGACTTAAAATGTTAAACGTGTTTTCTTAAAGTTATGGAGGTCAGAAGTCTACAATTTGTGGAGTGAGGTTGAGATACTAAAAGGGTGGTTGCTTCGGGAGCCGTTGAGGGGAGAACCTGTTTCCTTGATTTTCACATCTCTGGCCGCATGTTCCTTTGTGGCTCTTCTTCCATCTTCAGAATCTCAACTCCTATTATATCACCTTCTCTTTTGTAGTCAAACCTACCTGTTTCTCTCTTACAAACCAAGATAATCTCTCTTCTCTCAAGGTTTTTAACTTAATCACATCTGCAAGGTTCCTTTGCCATATAAGATCACATTCCTATGTCCTAGGCATTATGACATGGATTTCTTTGGGAGCCATTACTCAGCCTGCCATAGCTTGAGGATCCCATACTCATTTCTCCTGCTGTCTCAGAAGGCATTCGTGTAATATCTGGAGGGAAATGCCATTTGGTGCAGTTACAGTGTCTCACGAACTGGAGAAGATTTGCAGGTTGATAGCATACCTGTTCTGCAGTAAACCTTCAAATTCTATTTTAAAACACCATGGAGAAAAATAAATTTGTATATCAATTTTGATTTTTAGTTTTTCTATTAAAGGGTCACAAATTTCTTTAGAGCTTATAGGCTAATAGAAGGTAGGAGTTGCTCGCAAGTATATTTGACATCTAATAGCACATAAGGACTGCCATGGAGGAACAAACTGACCTCCAGATTAGAGAAGGGGGAACAAGAATCTTTGGACAAAGCACTTGCAAAAGTCTGGACTGAGGATGTGGCATTGAGCGTGAACGATGCAGGTCGCTTCAGCCCATGAAGAACAAAGGGCAAGGGGAAGAACAGCGTTGGGAAAGAATAGAAAAACAAAGTGGCAAGGCTGGACCTTGGTTGTGTTTGGGGACAGGGAAAGAGAAGAGACAGCAAGTGTGATTGTGATGACAAAAACCAGATATCAAGGTGGGCACAGCCATGATGAGCAGGTCCAGGTTTCAGCTTCTGTTGAGGAGGGAGAGAATGAAGCAGTAGCAGATGATTGAAGCAAGCTGGGGAGAAACCAGCTGTTTGCAGTGTGGGGAATGAGAAAGAAGTAGCAGAACCCAGAGGCAGGGAGACCTGTGCTGACCCACATGCAGGTGGAGGCCGGGTCTTGCTTCTGAGTTGTGGATAGGTACACGGAAGGATGCGTGGCAAAAGGCCACTTTCAAACAGGTAAACCGTATTTTGCATGTTAGGAAGACTTAGGTACAAGAGGCAAGGTTGAACACAAAAAAGAGACCAGAAGCATGCACTCGGTGTACTAAAAATAACTTTTAAAGGGGATGAGCAGAGAAGGTGAAAAAGTTGACAAAAGACCTTTTTCCTCCAAGTGGAGTCGCTGTTACCTGGCAAAGAATGTGGCCGTTTGAGTTTTTCTCACCAGGGTGAGAAAACACTTTCATATTGAAAGGGCACTTACGTTCCAGTGACAACAGTGAATGTAAGACGTGGAGGGAAGACTGCTGGTTATTGAGCTTTATCCTTCTGTGCTGCTGCTCCTGGGAATTGAACCCAGGAGAGCTTTGCACATGCTAGGCATGTGTTCTACCACTGAGCCCCTTACTTTGATTTCTAGAACACTTTGTGCGTAATACAAATACATTTAAGTTCTGTGGTATTTGGAGGAGAGCAGACAACTGACTTTAGGGAAGGCGGAAGAAGGGTACCCAGCCGTGACAGCGACATGTGCTCCCTCAGCCTCCTGCCTTGAGCTGTGCTGTGTGAGGCCTATAGTATGATATTTCATTGATCATCTGCCTGAGCTGCAGAGGTTTCTGTTGTTACGCCATTTAAAAGAGAAGAAAACAGTGTCAGAAAGGTTAAGTGACTTCAAGTGGCAGAGCAGGCATTCAGCTCCAGGCCACGTGATTTTTTTCATCCACATCCATCCCTGTTAAAAGGCCTAGAGTACTCCACCTCAGTCAGTGTTCAGTCAAATCTTAAAATGCAGACTTAGTCTGGGATATTATGTATGCCTTAATATGGATAATTTATGGTGGGAATATGGGACAGCAATGATGAAAAACAGGACTATTTCTTTTGCTCTAAAAATATTTAATTTTTCATAAAAGCCTATGTGCCTGTGGTTCCCAGAAATCCTATTTTTATATTTTTAAATATAAAGTAGAACATTTCACTTAATAATGGTAAAATTGTGCCCGCCCCCACCCCAATAAATCTGTTGGAGTTTCTGGCATAAATGCTATCAGACCTCCCAACTGGGCTAACTGCTGTGGATTACCTGTCTTTGTTCAGGCTTCATCCTCCTTGGCACTCCCCTTTCCTCCCCTGTGAGCTCCTCAGTGTCTGCCCTTCCCCTTGGTGAACTCGGAAGAACTCTTGCTGTGCTCAAGTGGTTCCCAACATGCTGCCTACCCTACCTGTAAGCACCTAAAGCACAGTGGCTGAAAATTCTCAGTGTACTTGTTGAAATAGAGCTGCTCTTTGTCTATGAGGTAGATGAGGCCAAATTGATGGCATGTTACGTTAACTAAGCATCAGTGAGAATTAAGCAAATTCCAAAAATAGAGTAAGGGAAAAAATAGGTAACTAACCGAACATTCTTTAACTTTCCTTTCTTTTTTTTTTTTTTAGAAAAGGAGGTGCTTTTCCACACAACACCATCGTATTTGTGGGTTTTTTTTACTTGTTCTCGGTTTAATTCTCATTTTAAGGGAATATATAATAAAAGTGAAGGCAGCATGTGTCCATTTAGAGGGGCCAGCATTTCCTGATCTTGCATTTCCTTTCCCACAACTGGAGTTGGTGTCTCGTGAGAGTAGGGAAGGACAGCAGTTACCAGCGCCAAAGGGTGTCCAGTAGTCCCAGTAGAGAGCCAGAGGGAAAGGTGCCCTCCACTTCAGTGCCGCCTGTCCCCTTCACCACCAGTCACTGGCAGAGCCTGGTAGTATACTAGGACAGCATTCTCTTTTGCCTTGAACACTGAAAGTGGCTCTTCAGTTGTTAGTTTATATTTCTTTGGCCCTATGAACAAACATTAGTTCCTTCTTAAATACAATAGCCCAACTACTGAAGCCTTTAAGTCATTAATTCATAGATCCTGGAATAATTTAAAGTATTCCTGCTTCTTCTATTTATTACACTGAAGAGACTGTATCTTGTTGCTTTCATCAACATTATCTGGCTCCCAGTGATTTTTGAGTATTTTCCAGAAGTCTACTAGGTGTGGCTAAAGGTAGCTATGTGGCCCGTAGTGTTGCCATTCAGTTATGGGATTTCTGTATGATTTTAAATATTTTTCCTGCTGCCAGATGCAGTCAGCTTTGTAAAAGCATCAACAAGGGTTACAGCCGTGGCTCAGCAGTTACAGCACTTGCCTGGCATGCACCAGGTCATGGGTTCGAACCCCAACACCACACATACACAACTAGGTGTTAAAGCAACAAAAGCCCTGTGAAAAACTAAATAAAATTCTCTTCTTTTTTTAAAAGTAAAAGTATCAAGTATCCATTGTCTCATATTCTACTTTTATCAATATCACTCTTAAAGAATATAGACGTAAAAAAATTGTTTCTATCTCTAGAGTTGTGGAAATCCTGTTACCAGTGTGAGCTGGGTTCAGGGCAAAAGTGAAGGGGATTGGGTGGTGAGAGAAAAGGAAGTAGAGATATTGAGGGCACTGAGGGGAGAGAGTTTCACATGTGAACAAATGAAAGGATTTTCTTGATGCAACAAAGAATCATGCTGTAATTTTTTTATTAAATAGCAATATTAGATTTGTTAACTACCTTATAGACAGGGATACTGAAATCACAGAGGGCATTTGACTTGTGGTCTTTGCAACAGTGCGTGTTTCAGTGGTGCAGTTTTGTGTAGCAATCCAGTTTTAGTCTTGCCTAGGATTTCTTGTCTGCTAAAATCGGGACTTTACCTCCTCCTCTTTGCTAGTCATTAAAGGAGAGTCTCTTAGGGCCAAACCATCTGTTTCTTTTCAAAAGTGGTCATTTATGTTCATGTTAACAGTTTCCTCCATAGCTATTGAGACTGTTACACATTATTTCTATGAACTAAAGGGAAAGAGAAATAATTTCAGATTTATTCACTTACTTATTTGGTACTGGGTATTGAACCCAGTGGCCCTTAACCACTGAGCCACATCCCCGACCCTTATTTTTTATTTTGAAACAGGGTCTCCCTAAGTTATTAAGAGCCTCATTAAGTTGCCAGTTTTGAACTTGCAGTCCTCCTGTCTCAGCTTCCTGAGCCTCTGAGATTACATGCATGTGCCACTATACCCAGCTAAAATTTAAGTAACTTTAGTATCAGTTAAACATAACTAATCCCTGTCCCTTTTCCAAACATCTTCTGAAGAGTAGCTTATATCCCAATTATCAGGCAGTTCAGGAAATAAGACCCTGCCACAATATATGGATAATTTAACTATATGGTACGGTATGGTTTTTACAGATCTCCTTTCATGGCAGTCTGTCTTCTCACCATTAGCCCTCTCAACTACACAACAATTCCCATATAATTAGAGCTTATATGAGAACTGATGTTAGGGGGGAAAAAATCTGTGGTGGTTGTGAATTGAAGTCTCATTTGCAGCAGGCTGTGATGATTCTAATCAAATAAGGGAACTTAGCTCTAGGGAACCAGTCATTAGGGCTACCAGTGTATGTGCGGCCAGAAACTTCATTAATTCGGTAATTCTCAGTCTCTGCTGCCAGTTGACATCTGAGGTTTTGCCTCTGTTCAGGTTCATAATCAAAACACTGCATCTGAAAATGGAGCACCACCTAACGTAGGAGCAGGCTTACGAATAACTAGTAAAATTAATTTCACAAACCGAATGTCAGCTCAGTTACGAATTTATTGCTTGATCATAGGAATTAGGCTGCATAGCTATTATCTGAGCTTGACTCCTTTGTTTTCTATCTGGAAATTCAATTTTTTCATAAACCATGTGTTTCATTAATAATTTCTAAATCCTAATCCCTTGCCTACTAAACATATAGGTTGGGGGACTAAAAAAAAGAGGGAGACGATACAGACTTGCTAGGGTATTTTTAAAATTTTTTTTCCTTTTATTTGTTGTATTTTAAGTTTAGCCACATCTGAGAATTCACAGATAGGCAAAACTATAGGTAGGGTAACAAAATAAAACCAATTTATTGTTACATAAGTAACAGCAAAAATATCCCAGGGAATCTGGCTCTTTCATCATCTGTGGGCACCAAGCACATAAGGAGCCTCTTGCATGCATCTTAAAGAAATCACATTCTTCCTCTTGTTCTTGCTCCAAGTCTAAAAAACCAGCAGATATACACTCGTCCACATGCATGCAGGGTTTTGGTCCCTTGTGAAGTTAAATCAAGAGTCTGTTGGAAGGATAACTATGACAGCTGCGTTAACTCTGTGGCAAAGCATTGACTCTTGCTCTTCCAGGGACGGTGAGCCTTTAATCATGTGTATTCAGACATACGGAGTGGGTAACAAGCCCATGAAGTACGGCTCCTCTAAAGGTATCTGGGCAGTAGTGTTATCAGGTCGTTGGAAGTAAGACAAATATGAAAGAAAGTTTTTAAAATATTCTCCAAGAATTAAAATTATTTCAAGGTTTGCAAGAAGAAAAGTGGAACACACTGATGTGTTTGTAAATGACTGCTTTTCAAATGAAACCCTGAAAGGAAGATGTGGAAGAGATTTAAATAAAGACACCACCCCCCAGTGGGCTCCCCACAGCGACCGTTTCCAGGGGCTGCTCTACTTTCTTGATGGGGGACATTTTTCAACTAGATAGTGCTAACACAGATAATGGCCGTCTTGATTGCATCAGGGAACTATTCATAAAACAGGGACATTCATGTGCAGGTGGAATGTTTTTCTTTGCAACACAAAGAAGAATAGTTTCTCTTGGAAAGATTTTTCAAAACCTGGTTTTAAAATTACAAAGCCTGGAGACATTTTTTCTTTTTCTTTCTTTTTTTTTTTTCTTTTCAGGGAGTGGGTGTGCTACACTTGTTTAATTATCTTAGGTATTTGTAAGTTATTGTTTTCAATTATCTCCTATGCCCCTAGGTTTATCAACTCCACATGACTATTTTTAAATCTTCACAGTTATTGGCTTTCCTGGTTTTTAGAACTAATCTAGGACATCTCTTCTATGGACTACTGCAGCTGAAAAATGGTATCTGATGCCAGCAAAGCTAACAACTGACAGGCAAATCCTGCCAAAACTAATAATGAACTGGAACGAGCAAATCCCTGTCTTAGCAATATGCCCTAGGACATGGAAAATATTTCTCTTTAATAAATAGTTAGAAATCATCTGCTTAAAAGTGGCTGTCAGATGGCCCCTTTGGCGCTGTGGTAATACTGGGAAGAAAGAATATTGGGATGAGATGATGCTGACTGCTAGCCATTCTGTAAAGAGTCTCAATATATAATCTTTCCAATGAATCTTAAACTTGAACATTTTGGTTTTAAATTATGAATAACACAAGCTCATAAACTTAAATTCTTCCTGCATCTCAGTAATCCCAAAATATCAGTGCCCAGGAAAATAATTTATATATCAATATAGTAATATCATATGTAAAAAGGATATAAAATGATTGAGAATATTAGATACTTGATGCTGCTAAAGCCAAGATCATGGGTACAGTCATGGAAGTTTGTGAGCGGACCCTGTGTTCTACGTGTGTGTGCTCTAATTCACAAGGCAAGACCTCCAGGAGCATGTGGGTGAATCAAGGTGGCCACACCAGAGCAAGACTAGCTCTAAGTATTTTCTGGATCTCAGGTGGCAGTGGAATTTTGTGGGGAAGTATATTTTGTCACATTTCAAGACCTGTTACTTGAAGATAAGTAACGATCCCAGTGCTTATCTTATACTTTTTACAATGCTTTTTTACAAAGCACAGACAATACATCATTATTGATCATCTCTGTGGTAGAGGAAGTGTCTATAGGCCAGTGAGCTTGATTTAACCATGTCTGTCTTCAATCAAGGCACAACCAAGACTTTAACTGAAGCCTGCTCATCCGAAGTTATTACAGGGGGCCAGAGAGTCATGCACATAACTTTTAATAACTATGGTCAGCGTGCGTTTAGGCCTCCACATGGAGAGTTCCATTTTTCCTGGTTGCCGCCTTGTTGACTTTTAATCTTACCAAGACCTTTCCTCCTCGAAAGACTCCAGAGGATTAGGAAGAAAGATTCCGCCTTGATGGAGGCAACCACTTATTCCAAAGCAATCATTGACTCAGAAATATGGAAGAAGCATTTCTTTACGTGAGGGTTATGTATCAGTATTAAAAAGTACTTTGTAGAAAGTAAGGCTTTTCTATCATAAGCCCTTTAAATTTCTCTTTGGACATTTTGTAATTTTTAACCAATGATGTAGATACAGTGTCACACTATGGATGCTTAAGAAGTGAGCTGAGCCAGGCTGCTGGACTTAATTCTTGGTTCTACTGTTGATGCCGGTGATGTGGATGTCGGGTTCATGTCCTCTCGGAGTCGAAGAATGAAACCGGGGGACACCGAGGCAAGTGTAGTAGACAAGTTTTATATAGAAAGTAAGGCACAGGGAAAACAGCAGACTTCCCCCGGAGTGGGGGAAGGGGACAGAGCCAATGAGGCAGTGAGCTTTGCCCCTTTTATATGACATCCTCTCTTGGATTGGTCACTGCTTCCCTGCCCCTGTACCTAGCACACAGGTGCGGGGAATTCTGGTCCAGTCTTTGATCCATGCCGTAGGCTCTTTGATCCATGCCTTAGGCACCAATAGAAAGAATGTGGGAGTGTCTGTATCTGGGCCTATCTTGTCAGACCCTCATTAGCACTGGGGGATGTCTTTGCCTTCTCAGGAAAGATGATCTCCTTATCAGCCCACCTTGCTCTGACTACACTGACTGCCTTTTTCTGCCTCACTGTTAACCAGACATGTGACATGTTTCAAGTGACTAAACTTCTGTGTTCCTCGGTTTGTGTACCTGGAAAATAAGATAATGTATCCACCTAAGAACTTTATTATAAGAAATAAATGCCTAGTCCTTGGTTTGTACTCCACATAAGTAATATAAGTGTGATTTAAGTTATAATATGTTTCTCTTTTAGGGTCCTTGAGGGGATTCCTAAGGAAGTAGATTTGGATTATTCCATGTAGCATAGAACTTTGAGGCCTCTATTGTCTTGGTGTGATAGAGCATGCTCAGAACAATTCACTAAGAAATATCCCGGTGGGGCTGGAGTAGTGGCTTGGCGGTTGCGGGGCTTGCTGGCATGTGCGACTACACAAGTTCAAACCCCTGCACCACGTACACAGTGAAGTCTTGGTGCAATGAAAGCCACATGAAAAACTAAATAAAAATTGTTTTTCTCTCTCACTGTCCCTCTCTTAATGCCAGGATTTTTTTTTCGTTGTTTTTCCTTACTCGCCTTGTTAGGTGATCCTTCCTTTTTGTCCTCTGTTCCGTGCTAGGCTCCTGACCTAATAAAGAGCTTGGAGAGAATTTTCTTTGTTACCATAACAGCCAGGTTAATCATCTAATAAGATGATTTTTTTCTTGCTTTCTACAATCCTCCCGCTGTCTTCTGGTAATGTTTCCACCTACGTTTTATGGTGCCTTGTCATAGTAAGGCTTTGCCTTTCTTTACCATCCTAAGGGGTGTGGTAGAAAAATGTTTTTACACTGTGTTCCAAACGTTGCAGATCAAATAAACACACAGTACCAAGAAACGTGTTCAGAATATACGTTGACCACTATCTGACTTTTCGAATATGTTCGTAGGAGTTAAAAAGGAAGCCTCTGAACAGCAGGTTTCTCCAAGGGAAGAACTGTGAGAGCTGTCGCTATCATTGGGTATCCATTTTCTCTGAAGATTCCAGACTGTCACTGTCGCATTGTTTTTTCATTCTTTCCTTTTTGCTTCAGTTTGGTTCTGAATCTTTTTGAAAGAAAGAAAAATGTTGGTTGCATCATGGAAAGAAAATATTTGAGCTAGAAGCAGTTTCTAAATTGACCATCTCTTTCCTAGATTATTTGCTCTGGGTGCATTGAATTTTGGTGTTAAAACACACAGGCATGGTAATTGGAAATGGCTCCTGGTTTTAATGCAGCAGAACAAAGAAGTGTGCATTTTATGTCCAGGCAGTAAATCTGTGGGAGCTCCTTTCTGGAGTGATGGCCCAGAGCAGGGTTGGGGCACATCTGGGTTGCTTCTTAGCCTCTGCAGCTCTGCGTTATCTGTGCCCTGGGGGCAGGTTGTGGATGTGTGTATGCAAGCGTGGGTGTGCAAAGGACTCATGAAAAGAACAAGAGAAACTAAACCCAATCCAACTACAGTTGTATTGTAACAGTAAACCTGCTGGGAAAAGGCTTATTTAAATTTGCTCTCATGGATGTCCTTAGTTACATTTTTAAATGAAATGAAGATTAGGAAATCATTTCAATTAAGCATTAAGATTACCTGCTAAACTAGCAGCTAGAGAATTATGAGATATATGTAATAAGGAAATTATAAATTCTCATATACCAAACGTGCCATTTGTAGACAGGTTGGAATTTACAAGTTATGGGCAATAAGTGGAAAGGCGCTAGTGGTTCACATTTTTCATCTCTGACAAAATCTCTCTCCACTTAAGGCTATGGGAAGACGCTTCACATTTATCTCTGCTTGTATTCCCTCCAGTTATTCGTTAGTAGTTCAGAGGGTTATTGTTTTCCTAGCACAGATATAATCCTGATACTTTTACGCCTCAGATTTAGAATTAGATTTCATCTTTCTTTTGTGCATTCAGGGCAGGCAGTGTAAAGTTGTCAGGGGTATTTAGCTACGAATCATGAGCACCCTTAAAACTAGCATCCCTGCAGGAGCCAAAGATGCAAAGTAACAAGATACAGAAGCAGTGACACTGCTGGGCCTCACAGTGGGATGCAGTACAAACATCCCCTTGGAATGCTGCACAGCTCTGCTGGATGGAAAACGTTACATTGGTGGCACATTTTCACAGCTTTTATTCTTTTTTCTTTTTTTTAATACATTGCCAAGAACCATAGGATAATTTTTAGACTACTTTTATCGTGAGTTATGAAAACGGGTTTTATAGATACATTGCTGTTTCTTTTAAACGGGAGTATTCTGTTCTCTAATGCAGAAGTGACAGAAGCATCAGAAGAGACTATTAGAATAACTGAGTTCTGTTGTAATTTTCAGCTGAGATCCTTGAGCCCTGGTGTACATGCATGGATGTCTGTTTCTAAAAATTACATGGTTTCTCATTCCTCTAAACCTAGCTTTTGCTAATTGGGATATGCTTTTTCTTACCTACTTAAAACAAGTCATTTGGGACCCAGTATATTTTACATATCTTGTTATATTTTCTATTAAATGATTTCTGAATTTCATGCAATGATTTCTCTTGATTAGTACAATTGCACAGTTAAATAACAGAGGAAGAGGGATTGTTGCAGAAGGAAGAGGATCACTGGTGAGGGCTGGTAACACGGCAGGATCTGGTGGCAGGAGCTGCACCAATAAAGACCCTGAAAAGAAAACGAGATGCAGAGCACTGGGGTCCAGCAGCCAGGTTCCCACAGGGCAAGGGACAAAATGTGAGATCTTAGAGCCTCCCGTCAAATAGATTGCTGACATCAAGTAGAAACTTCATAACTACTGCCAAGTGCAGTGGTGCATGCCCGTTGTCCCATTGACTGAGGCAGGAGGATGGTGAGTTCAAAGCCAGCATCAGCAACTTAGCAAGACCCTAATCAACTTAGGGAGACCCTGTCTCAAAATAACAGATGATAGATAGGGTAGGGATGTGGTTAAGTGCTCCTGGGTCAAATCTCCAGTACCTAAAAAGAACTTAATAGCTACAAAAAAAATTCAGATATGCCACAAAGACAGGTCAGTTACAGCTAACAGTCTTGACATGAAACAGAGATTTTTAAAAACTTATCATGTGACAAGGAAAGCTTGGAATTGGATGAGAATGAGCACATTGTTAGGACTTTAGTTTCTTGGTAAAGATGGTACCTGATTTGGTTGAAATCTCTTAAGAGGCTAATATTGTTTCAATTCATATAGGCATGTGGTTTGCTTCCTCTGAAAACCCAGTGGCTTTTTGAGCTGCTTGTTTTTACTAATGTTTCAGCACCACCATCCAGTTAAATCCTTGCAGATTTTTTTCTTTTTTCAAAGTTAAAAGTGATAGTGTTTTACCTAGTTGCCCATGTGGCTTTTGTTGCTCCGACACTTCATTGTGTAAGTGCTGGGGTTTGAACCCGGGTCTTTGCACATGACAGGCAAATGCTGTAGCTGCTGAGCCACCACTCCAGCCCCTATTGGGATATTTTTGTCCTTAATAGAATTTGGATAGTTATAAACAGTGTGGGGGTGGCTGCTCTTTAGTAATTAGTTAGCAACTACCACCAAATTCCCTTCCCCCTCATTGTCTACACAGAACCTTGCAAATGGAAAGGGTCCCTCTGCTCTTCCAGGAGAGCCATGGGTGATCCATCTAACCAGATAAGTAGGGCGGCCTTTTTGTTTTACCTATGTCAGCTGCTATTGCCTCTGAGCGCCTTCTCCCTGGTTTCTTGGCTGGATGCACGGCTCCAGCTAACCAAGTCCTTCCTCCCTTACAGCTAAGTGTTAGGATGACATTTTTGGTGGACAATAACCTACATGAGAGGCAGTATAGGAAGTGGATTCTGGGAAGTCTCTTCCTTCCTTTTCTGCTCCTGTTCTTCCACACAGAGACGTCGGCTCTGGCAGCTCTTTGGACCTTTAGGGTCTAAGTCAGCAGAGAGGATCCCAAGTCCCTGATGACCGTGTGAAAACATCAGCCCTGGATTACCTTTTACCTGACACAAGAATGCCTACCTCTTCTTAAGCCCTTCTTTTCTTTGATTTTTGCCCTCTGTTCTTTTTAGCCAAACCTAACCAATACAGTTGCCAAAATCTTTTCTTGGATCCTTCAGCATTAGTATATTGGATTTCTTGGCAGAGGCAAATAGAAAGGTCAGTGAAAAGATGGTTTTTATTAGTAAACAACCACGGATTCTACAAGTGCTTATTTTTCCTGAAGTGTATGAGTCTTTTACTTAAGGCGTTTATCTTTTGAATTTGTTTAAGCATTTCAAAAAATCAGGAATTGAAATATGGTGGATATAACATATTCAAAAAAATTACTTCCATTTACTAAACTGATTGCTTAGCAGTAGATACAGCAGTAAGAGACCACCTTTGCTAAGAGCGTTTCATCTGTGCTCACCACTAACAAAATGGGAGAGGGAATGGAACAGTGTCTTTAAATGACAGAAACATTTATATCCTATTAACAGATGACAGAGTACTCCCGAGCCCATCTTAGCAACCCTGTTCCTCCTAAACCACCTCCCCTTTTTTTTTCTTCCTGTAGTTTCTCACTTGCAATATAATTTACTTTATCTGTTTGATTATTTTTCTTTTTAATTATCTTTCTGTGAGGCAAAGTATCTGTGTGTTCACTATGGTGCAACGCATCTACAAAAGTGACAGTAATCACTCAACAAATTCTCACTGAAATGAAAGAAATTGTCACTTGCTCAAAATGATGCATCGGAATGAATATTCTGAATTATCGATATGTTTTCTAAGCTGCCTACCTTTTCTGTTGACAACTCCTATTTTTAATCAGTTCAGTGTTGTGGAAATTTTAGGGTAATATTCCTTTTTAACAAATTAATAAACTTTTTGTGTGTTTTTGGAGCAGTTTTAGGTTTAGAGAAAAATGGAGTAGAAAGTACAAAGAATTCCCAGGTACCCCTTATACCCCCACCCCCCTTATCCCATTATAAGCAAATTGCATTATTAGTTTGGTACTTTTGTTATACATGATGAGCAAATATTAAAGCAGTTATTAACTAAAGGCCATACCTTATTAGGGTTTACTCTTGGTGTTGTACAGTCTCTAAGGATTTTTTAAAATGTTAAATGGCATGTATCCATCATCACACTATGATATCAAATAATTTTACTGCCCTAAAAATTCCCTGTGCTACACCTGTTCTCTCCCTCCCTCCCTCCTAGTCCCAGGCAACTGCTGACCCTTGCATTGCCGCCATAGTTTTGCCTTTTCAAAAATGTCATTTAGCTGGAATTAGTATAGAACCCTTTCAAATTTGCTTCTTTCACTTAGCAATATGCGTTTAAAGTGATATTGACCAAACCACATTGTCACATTGTGTGCTGCATGTATGAATATACAATAAATCCCACCATTATGTACAACTACAATGCACCAGAAAAATTGTGGGAAAACTATGCATTTAAGGTTCCTCTTTTTTAGATTGACAGCTCATTTTTAAAGTTCTCTAAATAATTTATTGTTTGGTCTTCCATTTTATCTGCTTCCTAATATATTGATTGTTACCATGTTTGGGCAATTACAAATAAAACTGCTATACACATTGGTGTGCAGGGTTTTGGTTGGACACAGGTTTTCAACTCATTTGGACAAATACCAAAGAACGTGATTGCTGGGTCATATTCACTTTTATGGTGTCTTTCTGATGGACCTGAAAAAAGAACCAACCCTGAGAAGCAGTTTACGTTGAAATGAGGCATGGTGGCGCTAAAAC
The DNA here is from genome assembly GCA_004027875.1 of Aplodontia rufa. Lineage (NCBI taxonomy): Eukaryota > Metazoa > Chordata > Mammalia > Rodentia > Aplodontiidae > Aplodontia > Aplodontia rufa. The sequence goes on along the minus strand of PVKS010001871.1, from coordinate 109,437 downwards.
TGTCCTTTTTCAGATTGTCCTCTTGGAGTTTCCTGTAGCCATATTCTAAAAAGCCTGAGAGTTGTACATAAACTGGAGACATTTTCCCCCAAGACCTCAACAGTTTTCTTATCAGTATTTCATAATAACATATCTCATGTTTATATTGTCTCATATTATGCTAATTAAAGGTAATTTATACAATTCAATAATCTTTAATTCTCAGCCAAAATAAGAGTGTAAGTCACAGAACACTGATATTTCCACACCTTAGATAAGTCATCTCTGCTTGCCATTTTGTTATAATGAACATATTTTTGGATTAAGATATAACAGTATCCCATAACCCCCCCCACACACACACACCCACACATACATATTCCTGGATTGAGATTCGGTGTTTTGGCAAGTTCATTGTCCACGTAGCATTTGGAAACTGTTAAGCAGGAAGACACCAGCCCTCACCTGAGGATGTCCTGGTCAGGTTGTTGATGCAAGTTGAGTATGAGCAAGTCAGTTTGAGCGATGGAACTGTTGTGTGCTGGTGGCCAGGGGATATTTCCTGCAGTGCTGTCCTTTCCCCAGCCAGCCCTGCCTCTTGAGCACCCAGTGCTTCTTCCTGTGTGCACACGTTAGCCTGCCTTACTGAGCAGCAGGTATTGATTCTGTGTTCTTGATGTGTTTTGCCATATGCGATGCAACTTGTCAGAGACTTGAGTGGTTTGTTTCCCTTTTCCTCATGTCCTTTACTTCTGTTAGGTATCTGGTAAAACTTTTCTGTTTTTCTTATCTGGTGTCTCCAGCTAAAAGCCTTTGTTATTGTTCACGCAGCCCTGATGGCTCAGGGTCATCACTGATTGCTTTCTATGTTCCAGTTAAGGAAAACAGTAAGCAAAAACACAGAAAGGTTGAGCGTGAGCCTTTGTTAATTAAACAAGTTCTGAAGAGTGGATCAGTTTTGCAGTTGTGTGCAAGATGACAAGAGTTGAGTCCAGCAGGGGAGACAGGAAATGGGATATTTGCAATGAAAGGATACATGTTGTGAAAGAAATTATAAGGGAATGGGGATTTTATGAAGCTTGGGGGAAATTGCACAGTTATTTGTGACTCATGCATGATGTTTGTGTTTGATAGGGTCTTGTGGGCAAAGAGGGATGTTTTAAAAAGGTAGATTAAGGCCCTATTGTAATTTGCCTTGAATTCGTGATAAGGAGCTTGGGCTTTATTGAGTGATTGGTGTGAAATCATCAAATGTGTTCAAAATGCAGAACAAATGAGCCTGGATTCCCAGCCTGTTGACTTTCATTAAAAAAAAAAAAAAAAGACAGTTTGCAAGGGAGACAGAATCAAATTTTTATTGAGTTTTTCACATGGCTTTCGTTGCTCCAACACTTGGTTGAGTACGTGGTGCTGGGGTTAACCCGTGTACTCGCACATGCCGGGCAAGCACAGTAACCGCGGAGCCACCGCCCCAGCCCCTGTGTTGACTTTCTTCTGGACTTTGCACTGTATCCCACAGGCATCCCTTAAGGACTAAAAGCTCCTTAAGGACTAAACCAAACTCTCCATCTTCCATTCCCCATTATTCCTCATCTGGCCTCCATTTTATGTGTGGTCTCCACTATCTGCAGAATCCAGCCAAGCAAGTACCTTGGTGTTATCTTCTCCCAGCCTGTGGTTGACAAGACAAAATATCTCAATGACTTCCTCTATGGATGGTGCTCTAGTTCATCCCCTGCTCGCCATTGTATCGGTAATCTTTCATCAGCTTAGCACCAATTAACTACACTAATTGTCGTTACAGAGTTCAGGTAAATTGTTTTATTGCTTCAGCACGTGGGTCTGAAGTATTACTAAGTCTTTTATAAACTTGAAGTTGTACATATGCAACATACCTTTTAAGGATATTGGAAGTAGTATTGCTTCAGTAGGAATTCACCAGATGGGCACTGTGCACCACTGAAATGTCTTCCTGACCTTATCTGTCCCTTGGTGTCTCACTTCATTATATTAGATTATATAGTTCAAACCTAATACTATCATTCACAGAAGCTTAAAGAAGAAAAAAAGTTATTATGTTGAATAAGTCTGATATGTTGGCTTCATTGTGTCATTAAGGATACAGGGACTTTGTCTTTCTCTTCTACTATACTAGATTATCTTCCAGATTATTTCTTGGTATAAGACAGCTGCAGGACCTCCGACCACCACATCATTAAAACAGTTTCCAAGAAGAATGAAAGATAGATTAAAAAAAAAAAACCATTCTCTAACCGTATCATGTTACTAAGCCTTTTTGATTGTCCTACACATCATTTCCACTTCGTAAATGAGAGCTGAGTCATAGGCCCTACCTATCTGCAGAAGGCTGAGAAATCTTGTTTTTGCCTTTAAGTTGAGATAGTGTGCTCAACTTAAAATTGAGCTCATTAAGGAAGAAAAGGGAGAATGATGCTGGTATAGGCAGAATAAAGATAAAGACAGCCAGCCTTGCTCAGGATAGATAAAATTACAGAATTCCTGTCTTTATACAGGACAAAATAAGCCTATTATTTGTACCACTGTGTCTCCTCTCTCAGAAACTTCTGCTGTGTGGCTGCCATTCTAGAAAGCATCTTTATGAAAATAGTAAAATCACCTTCCAGGTTTCACTTTTTTCTCCCCTGCTTGTCAGTCCCGGGTAGGTGTCAGGTACTTAGACCTTGAATGCTGTTCACAGAAGGATGGGGACATGCAGAGCAGCTAAATGAGGTGGTGACAGGCTGCACTTCCATAGACTTCCTCACTTGACACACGGTACTACAGGCCTTAGAAGCATACCTCAGTGTGGCAAGGGGACCTGAACTCACGGCTCCATACCTTAGTCGCTCTGCAGTTGGTTCAAACAGACATGTAGGCACGGAACTGAGCACTGAACCTCTAGAAGTTCTATTTTCATAGATCTGGAGTCCACCCCAGAAATTTGTAAGGTAAAAAAATAAAATTGATTCTGATAAAAGCCTTAGTTGAGATCATCACCCTTGTGGATTGACAGCATCTGATTGTTTCCCAGGAATAACAGCCACTGCATAAAGTCATGTGCTCCTGGGTTATTCCAAGACATAACTTAGGAATTTGTCATAACAACTCTGGACCAAATGGTATGATTGCATCAAAAGAACTTAAGAGCAGATTTTCTTCAAAGGCCAGAAGGATTAGCTATACTGGTTAAACATATTGAAGAATTAAATATTCATCATGCTTAAAATGTACTTAGAACTGTGTAAAAACACAGCTTAAGAATCTTGATCATATACTTAAGCTGTGGGGACCATAGCTGTGAAGCGGGGAGGAGAAAGGAAGGGAAGGAAAGGGGAGTTTCCGTACTGTAGAGTACACTTGACTCCCATGAGAAGCCCAGATGTACCCAGGCAAGTGTAGGAAGCTGGTAACTTAAAGGTTTAAAATCCATGTATATGGTCATTTATATCTGTAACTTCAGGGAATTACAGAGGAGACATGAGATCTGAGAGTGGGGAAAGCAGGGAAGATCCTGGACAAAGATTGGGTTTAAGCTATTCTGTCATTGTGCATGTGTGTATGAGGGTGAACCAACACATTCCTTCAATATGTAAGATGAAGCTGAACCAATTAAAACAAATGTTGATCATATTGTCAGTGTGATTGCTCAACTGAATTCACTTGCTTAGGACTCCTTTGTTGTATTCTGTTGTCAGTGTGTTGTGATTGGGGTCACCTAAGTAGTGAAAGCAATGACTTCCATTTGTACACTGTTTTTACTCTTAGCGTTTTGCCTCTTTATATCCTGTCTCATAAAACCTCTTATAGTCATGGCCATTTTCTAGCGCAGAGAATTGAAACAGGAAAACCACACTTTTTTTAAACGAATAAGGTGTCAAATGAAGAAGCAGGTAAAGGATTTGTGCAGAAAAAAAATTTCATCTACAGTTTTTTTTCTTTTTCCTACCTGCCAGAAAATGCCAGCCTTGTGAAAGATCTGAATTCCAGTTCTCTCTCTCCACCTAGGTCTCATTGCCTGAGCTAAATGCTCTTTTCATGAACCATAAATGGAACTAGCAAGGACCTCACTCGAGGATGCAACTTAATCACAGCCTGCACACTTAGAGGGAGGAAGCAGCAGTGAAGTTATTTTATTAAAAGCTAAATTTCCCTTCTTCTGCCCCCTTTACATGCTTTCTCTCCCTCTGTGTGGACAGCTTACTTGAATTACTTGTAAATAAAGGTGGAAAGTAGAAAATAATGTCAGTGCAAAAAAGTGTGAGCTACACTGACGGAATATTTCCTGCAGGTTTTTACTTAGAAGTCGCCATTCATGACTCCTTTCCTGAATACTCTCTGGACACTGCCCCCAGGGCACACCCAGGGCATCTTTTTCTGCTACGTTTACCGACCTCCATCCTCATCATAGAAAATATGCTGTGTGGTTTTCTTCTTTTGCTTGTTGGCAGTGTCTTCCACTGGGTGGTCTCCTCTGCGAGAGCAGTGATTGTTAGTTTTGTTCTCTACACGTCCCTAGCACCCGGGGCACTGGCTGGCGCTAGAGCCGATGCTGGATAAGTGAATTTTATTGAATGAATAAATGATACTACATGAGAAAATTGTCCCAATATTCAGTTTCATTTATATACCATTTGTTAAAGTGCAGGGGTCTAAATGAATACAATCTTAAACTAAGAAAATCCATGGTATAGCTGCCAGTTTTCCCTATATTTAGACAGTTTTTTTTTTAATATCTTCCTGTTTAGACTAACTGTAATTTTCTTCTCCTTGGGGGTCCTCTTCATTTTTTCAGGACAAAATTACATTAGCCCTATTATAAAAGTTTGATATCACAATGAGTGGATCCATTTCTATCCTGAATTAAATATTGTTCACTAGAACACTATATATAATGCAATCCTGTTGTACTTTAGGTGAAAGATGTATGTTATTTTTGTTTTTACCCAAAGGTGTATATAAAAATAGGGGACAATTCTTTCAGGATGTGTGATCTAGAATCGGGAGCTAAATTGATGTGTTCTTACTCAGTTTATAGTTTAAAACATGTTTATTGCATTCGTGGCTAATAACATTTCCATATTCCAAACTGAGTTGAAAATATTTTGATGTCAAAACCTCTTCAATTAGTATTTTAGAAACTCTAATCAAAGACCTAAAATAGCATTATCATTTAATTCAATGATGCATCTATTAAATGGTAATTACACATTAGCTTGATGTGAGTTTTCTAGATAATACTTCCCAATGATAACAGAAAAATCTGTCTTTCAGTTCGTTTACTAAAGTTGTTTACATCAGAGCAAGTAAAATGTCATTGCCTCATAGCTGTTTCCCATTTAAAGGTTGCTTCCTGCATGCATCGAGTCATGGCCTTTTGGTGTAGACTGAGGTCATGAAGTAATTTGTATTCTTTAGCCTGGTGGCTGAGGGCTCCAGCTTGGTTCACCTTTGTGGACTCCTTCAGCACTGTCGGTGTTAAATACAATGATAATCTTGTTTTCCACTTGTTTGCCCAGGGAAGTTCTGTAATTGTATGTGCCTAGAGAACCACGTATTTGACAAGTAATAAGTGCAACCCCACGAGAGTGAGTATGAGCCAAATGACAAGAAAGTAAACATTGGTGGGTTAGTGTTGTAGACATCAGTTAACTCAGAATTCTCTAGGTGCTGGGATTAAAAAAAAAAAAAAAAAAAAAGCTTTCCAAAACTACAATGGAGGATAAAAAGACCTGGTTATATCTGTATATTCCACCTGCAGAGAAATGGTTTCATCAGTCATACACCATGGCTTGGTAGGCTGATTTTTTGAGATTACATTTTCAGTATCCATGCCAGTTTCTTTAATCACGCAGGCTTTCTGTCTCATTGATTTTTAAGATCACTTCTTATTCATCAATAGGAAGGTTTCACTAACGTTCTCCTCTATATTGCCGGTTCAGCCCCATGATATAGTTCAGTCACGTTCATCTGTCCTGTCCATGTCTTATGCCCCCCCCCCAAATGATTACACATTTTTGGAAGATCAGAAGCTGGGAAAGCAGAAAAACAGGCTTGATTAAAATCAAACTGAAGAGCAAAACTTAACTGCCTGTAGATCAATTCTTTCTTTGTAATTAACAACTCAAAGGATAATTTCTCTATCCTAATTAGAAGACAAGATAAAAGGATATACCTCTCATTGAAAGGGTATGGTGGTTTGATCAGTTGTCTTATTAATAAGTATTGAGTAATGATGAACAAAACTGATTCCCTGTTGAATTTTAACTTATAAAAGTGGCTGTAAGGAAAAGGGAGTAATTTTCCTAAATTAATGTATCATTAAATTTTCATCAGTGTTTACTTTAGAAAGTTTTAATATTTAATGCCAAACATAATATAAAACTCAAGCCTCACAGATAAGAGGACACATTGGGAAACAGTGAGTTTTTCTTTAACATCACAAAATTGAGCAAAACAGGCTTTTAATCGTCCTGATTAATACAGTGCTCTGATTGTGTTTAATGTGAAAATTTCATCAGCAATTCAGTCTAATCTACAGTGGAAATGGGGTTCCTACAAAAAGAAGAAAATGGAAGTCTTCCCAGATGCTAGGTTTCCACTCGTGGGTCGGAGTCAGAACCATAGTCAGAGCGTGCCAAACCAGGACTTGCTTTGGGAAGAAAAAGAAGCTAGTAAAGAGGAGGATGAAATGTAGGTCTGGGAGAGAGCCTAGAAACTATTCAGTGTAACCCCTTACTCCACACACGGTCAGCCAGCCTGATGGGTGAACTGACTTGCCCAGGGTCACCCAGCTGGTTCAGTGTTTTAAAGTCACAGGTGAGTGGGCCTCTTATGTCTTCTCGGTCTCTTTTCTGCCATGAGCGCTCTCAATTCTAGGGACTGGAAAAGTAAGGAACTCATTGCTCTACTTCTGGATTCCACTGCCCTTCATAAAAATGGCATTCTCAATTCATATAATTTAGCATTGTAGGTGTTCAGCTGCTTTGCTTGTATCTGAATTTATTTTCCTGCATCATGCTCAAATAATGGCAGTATGATGCAATTTTGTCTTTCAACATTTTCATTCATGTAACACCTATTTCTTCAATGGCCACATATGGCCATTTCTGGACAGGATTACTGGCAGTTTCTTCTAGCAAGTAAATTGAGGAAATATAGAATTGATTACAGTTAATGTGTGTATTTGTATAATATAAACTATTTACAGGTTTTCATAAATAAGGTAACATTTTTAAATGCAAGTCAGGTTTCATATATGATAAAAGTCAAGTTTAAGGTACTCATTATTTTTGAAAAAGAAATGGTGCTTCATTCTTACAAAGTCTCTTTAAAGTGTCCTTGCGAAGGTGATTTTTGCGTATACAGGCCTTTGTTTTAGTCAGCTTTTTGCGGCTGTGATTAAAGGACCTGACAAGAACAATTTGAGGAGGAAAAGATTTGTAGGGGCTCAGTTTGAGGTCTATGTCCAGAGAAGGCTGGCTCCATTCCTCAGGGCTCCAGGTAAGGCTGAACATCATGGTGGCAGGCATGTCTTCAGGGAGCAGAGAGCTCAAGGCATCACATCAGGAAGCAGAACAGAGAGCGAATGTCTACACCAGATACTGAATATGTACCCCAAAGGCACGCCCCAATGACCCACCTCCTCCAGCCACAACTTACCACCCTATAGTTGCCAGTTAATCCCTGTAAAGGGATTAATTGGGTTAAGGCTCTTATAACACAATCATTTACCTCAGCCTTCCCTAATTATCACACGTGAGCTTTTGGGGGGACACCAAACATTCAAACCATAACATTCCACCTCTGGCCCCCCAAAACTCATCAGTCTGACAATGCAAAATACATTAGTCCATTTTCAAGAGTCCCCATAGTTTCAGCAGTTCCACGATTGCCCAGAAGTCCAAGTCCTAAGTCTCCTTTGAGAATCCATACAAACTCTCAATGTGAACCCTGTAAAAAAAATCAAATCAAGTTACACATGTCCAATACATAAAGGCACATAGGAAATATGTCCATTTAGACAAATTGGGAAATACAAAGAAGGGATGGGACCAAAAACGGCCTGAAATCCAGCTGGGCAAACAAATCCTGTAGTTCCGTGTCCAGTCCCTGGAGCACGTGGCATCATGTGGTTCTCTATAAAAGGCCTGTATAATTTCATCTCTATGACATTGCTGCTTGTAGTCCACGTGGCCTCTCTGTTGGCTTTTCTGCATTCAATTCTTGCAGCTTTCCTCAGCAGTGGTTCCATGATACTGATGTTGCTTAATCTCAGGGGTCTACGCTGAATCTTCAGCTTCCTCCTCACATCTCCATGCATCACGCTCTCAGGGGCTGCCTGCAAGACTCCCACCCTGAGGTGCATTGCTTGGCCTCCCAGGCATTCCTCTGAAATCTTGGTGGAAGTCTCCATGACCCCGTAACTCCAGCATCCTGCAATCCTGCAGAACCAGCACTGTGTGGTTGCCACCAAGGTCTGCCACCATCTTGAGCAATAGCCAAGCTTCCAGAGACCACAGTTGCAGTAGCCTCTGAACAGCTGAACACATTGAAAAACCTTCCTAGGCCCCCTGGTGCAAGAAGGGTGCTCCAGTGGTCTCTTCTCAAAGGGATTTTTACTTTCACTCCCTTGAGCCTGGGATAGATGAGGTCTTGCCAGCCATATTTCTTAGTTTCTACTCAGTATTTGGAATTTTGGTGGTGGTGAGGTCTTTAACAACTAAAACTTCCTTGGCCCCAGATTTACTCCCACCTTTCAAGTTTTTCAGATCTTTCTGCTCTGTGTTCTGTTCCTAAATGTTACAGAACATTTGGCTGAGAGCCACCAGCAATACCCATGCCATTGCCTGAGTGTTTCACTGCCTGGAAATTTCTTCCACCAGATTAAGAAGTCCATTGCCTTTTAAATCAGGCTCAGAGAAAGTCTCTGGACACAGGTAAAATACACACAACTTCTTAGAACTTAACATGAATGACCTCTAGTCCAGTTTCCAATAGAATCGCCTTCTCTGAAACCTCTTGAGCCCTGCCTTTGCTTATCACAGTCCTATTGGCATTCTGGTCTTCTGAACTCCAACCAGAATAGCCCATTAAGCTCCACTTACAAGCTAAAGCTTTTCCTGCATGCACTGCTAAACATCTCAAAATTCCCCCCACAAATTGCAAAAAGCTCCAGTAGCTTCTGAACCACATGGACGGGTTAGTCACAGCACCAATCCTGCTTCTCAGTACCAATTTCTGAATTAGCTTTTTTTTTTTTTTCCTGCCATGACTAAAACATCTGACAAAGACAATTTTAGGAAGAAAAAGTTTATTTGGGGGCTCAAGGTTTCAGAGGTCCCAAGCCATGGAGGGCCAGCTTCATTCCTCAGGGGTTAAGGTGAGGCAGCAAGTATGGCTCCATGGAGCAGAGAGCTCTAGGTGTCACGTTAGGAAGCAGAGTACAGAGCAAAACTCTGCACCACACACAGAATTTGTACCCCAAAGGCATGTCCCCAATGACCCACCTGTTCAAGCCACACCCTACCAGCCAGTTACAGGGATTAACTCACTGATTGGATTAAGGCTTTTATAACCCAATTATTTCACCTCAGCCTTCCCAAGTTATTGCACATGAGATTTTGGTGGACACCTCGCATTCAAACCATAGCAATCTTAGCTCATGTATATTCTGTAAAAAAAATTTTGATCTGTGAAATGCTGAAGGATGCTTAAGCTGAATACTCTCAAAGGCGGACTTGTCTTCCACAGTTAAGGACTGTCTAAATGTTTTACATGGCTATCTCAACAGTCTTCTCCCACTCGGTGGATTTGACCCTGTGGCCTTGGGCTGAGAAGGCAGGGGAAGGGAATGCATCTCATGGAGTATAGGGTGTTATTGGTGGCACATGACATACTGCATGCAGTTATCTGAATGCGTTTGAAGGCACTCCTTACTTGAGAATAGGACTCTTCTGGATTTTTTTTTTGTTACTACCTACCCAACCAATGGTCAGAATACAGGCTGAGCTGCAGCAGTAATGCAGCAAAGGACCTGGCAGGACGTGACTTAAAGGACAGGGAAGTACATTCCTGACACTTTTAATGAACCCTGCTTTCCTGCTCTTCAGAGACTCAGTCCTTCTTGTTTTATTGATTTGCCATCCTTGGGGCAGTGGCTCTCAAATTTGCTGGGTTCAAAATCCCTTTTCTCTTACACCAGTTATACAATCTGAGTTTTTTTCTGTATTATATCAGACTTTATTATTAAGACTGAAGAATTTTAGAACACTACTTAAAATAATAAATCCTTTACATGGTACCATACCTGATATTTGAAAAAATATCTGAAGGACAAAATTATATTTTAGGCAATTTTCTTTAATATATGCTTTAATGGAGGATGTCTGGATTCTCATTCCTGTTTCTAAGTTCATTTAGTGGTAATGAGTTATTTCAGTTGAAGTATAAGCAGAAAATCTGGACTCACAAGTTGTGTGCTTGAGTAAGGTAGAAGTATCTTAATGTGTCTGTCAATAGATCTCAATAGAATTTTCCGTCTTTGTGAAAAGCAGTTATTTGGTTTGAAAACATTGTGCAGTGGGATTAAAGATTTGTGCACACAGCTGAGACATGGTTGAGAGAGGGTTGAATTCAAGTCCCTGCCACCTGATTCTGTCCTCTGGCTTTTGTGAGGTTTACGATGAGCATCTCACACAACTAGTCTTGGTGCAAATTGGTTGCGCCTGATGTCATGAAGGAGCCCTGTAAACATTGGTTTACTTCTTCATGGCTTGGTTTTCTGATCTGAGTTGCTCCTATTGATGATCAATATCCTGTGTCCTGCTGCCTGGTATATGCTTTGAAGTCTTCTTGAGAGTTGATTATTAGTAATTCAGTACCAGAGAAACTGCAGGGAAATATGTGATAGGCACTTTCTAAATGCTGGAAGTGCACTAGAAGCTTTTCAAAGAAGCTGGAGTTCAGTGGAGAGAAAGCTCCACCAAAGGGCTGCGGAAAATTTCTGGAGGTAGTAAGCCAACAAATTAGAGCCTGGAATATCAGGCAAGGGAAAGAGGGGAGTATATGGGATGCCAGACAAGACCCTGAACGGTGAAGGCAGGCAGGAGGGAGTAGCACATACGCAGCATGGAGTGTGCCTGCGGAGAGCAATGGGTGCATGTTGGAAAGATAGCACTCGGGCTTGCATGGTCACAGTTGATAGGCAAGTGAGCAAGAGCTGGAAAACGTAGGCAGAGGCATTCCCGTTTCTCAGCTGGAAATAGTAATGGGCTTCTAAGCTTTTTCATCCCTCTAGGAATAATGTGTGGAAAGGAATGATTAGGAAAATTGTAAGAGATATGATTTGGTCCTTGAAAGATAAGGATATATTCTTCCTTTGGCAGCTCCTCTCCTCCATGTGCAGACTTGTCTGCATTTCTTTCTGCTTTCAGCCATTCTGTACATCCTGATGGAGTCCTCCTTCCCATTCCACCCTCAAAGACTGGGATTAGTGACCCTTCTCTTAAGTCTTGTGTTTGTTTACACCTAACATGGCCTGTCCTGTGATTGGTTTATCCAGGAGCTGGCGAGCTCCCTGAGGATGGAGAGCTTGTCTTCATGCCTGGCAGCTGGCTGACTCATGGTAGCTGCTCAATAAATACTCAAAAGAGAATGTGAATGAGTAGGGCACCATATCAGCATGAAGATAGCGGCGCCTGTGCAGTGGTTTAGAAGTAGAAAGGAAGGGACTGATGGAGATCTTGCATTGGGCCAAATGACTGGTCATCATTGCAGTGAATATAAAGTTTTGGTCCATGTTATTTGCTCATAGCACTAGTTCCCCAATCTATCTTCTCTTGAGAATATAGGATTAAATTAGTAATAATATGTTTATATTTGAAATCACTATCGATACATTAAAAATGCAAGAGGCAGCTATTTTCCATTATAACTGTTAGTTTGGAGGTAATTAGGATTAAGTATTTTGAGGGTGGCAATGTATTGATACTGTTTTTCATAAACACAGAGCAAATATCTCTCAAAAGACTGTTAAAACTACTTGGCCTGGGCTGCTTTTTATTACTCATAGAAGTCCTATTCATTGCTGAAAAATGATATATATAATAACTTGTGTAACTTAATGCTGATATTCAGATGTAATAAAAAATCACCTGAGATAATTATTACTCAGAGAAAATCACTAAGTAACCTTTGACAAATTTGCTGTTGTGCAGTGTGAGTGTGTTTCTGTGTATGGTGTCTTTGTCTAAATATCAACCCTCCAATGCACAGATTCGGAATTCAAAGGTTCAGCTAACCATGGATCAAAAAAAATTGCACCAAACATTTATAGACCTTTTGTTGTTCCCTGAACAATATATAATACCAAGTGTTTATGTAGTATTTACATTTAATTAGGTATGATAAGTAATCTAGAAACGATTTAAAGTATATGGAACAATCAATGCTTGTAGGTTATATGCAGATACTACCCCATTTAAGGGTTTTGAGGATCTGCAGGGGTTCCTGGAACAAATCTATAGTGAATACTGAGGGATGACTGCATTTTAAACACAAAATATACTGTATATTTGTAATCTGATTTTAACTTGGAATATGCTTGTTATGTTAATACACCTTAGCCCATCTGATTTTAGCTCAGCTGGACAGTTGCTTGCACCCTTGACAGTGTCCATATGCCATGTGCCATCTCTCTGCTCTGCTTTCTCTAGAGCCCTAAATGTCGCCTAGACACAGGAGATACAACTTAGAAATCTGGGGAAATTAATGCTGCAATTCTCAAAATGGGATGGGAGTTAAGTACTCGCATCCTCCTCCTATGTTGGGACTCTTATGAGATACATGCTGTGTGGTTCTGCAGGGCGTTTCCATAGGGATTGAGATGCACTTGTTGAAGCAGTAACCAGCTCATTTCTGCAAACCATGTTAGAGTTTCTCCCTCATTTATTTTACTTTCTCCAAAACACTCATCATCCAAGTCATCTTGTTATCTGCTTCCAGAGAATCCCAAACTAAAAAAATAGCAATCCCATGCTATTGGGCAAGTAGATTTATTTCAATTTTCACTATTAGAATAAGAATATAATGGCTATTCATGTGCAAATGCCTTTACACTTTATAAGTAGGTCTAATTGATTTCTTTACAATAGATATTGGGTTATTGTCATGTTACCAAACTACAGATCGTCTTAGTTTGCAACGTGTTGGCTTCCCTGTGCACTGATCATCTTTGGGTATTAACCTTTTAAAATGTCAGATATTGTGGTTAAAAATTTTCTTTCTAGGGGCTGGGATGTGGCTCAGCGGTAGAGTGCTTGCCTACCATGTGTTAGGCCCTGGGTTCAGTCCCCATCACACATACAACGTTCTGATTAGTTTTAATCTGTAATTTCCCATATTAAAACACGTTAGGGGGGCTGGAGCAGTGACTCAACGGTTGCCCTGCAAGCGCAAGTACAGGGTTCAAACCCCAGCACCCAGGTACACAACTAAGTGTCAGAGCAACGAACACCATGTGAAAAACCCAATAAAAATTGATTCTCTTTCCCCCCCCCTCTGTCCTCCTCTATTAAAAAAAAAAATTGGGCCACATATATTTTGTAACATATTGCCTTTTTACACCTTCTCCCCATTTTTCTCTGGGTATTTAAATATTTTAGTCAATTTTATGATCTTTATGTATTAGTGATTTTGATCTTATTGTCACATGATTTATATGTTATTTCCCTAAATTGTCTTCTAACTAATTTTGTGGTGCTTAACAGCCATTCTTGTTGACTTCCTTTCCAGTGCTCCATTAGCCTGCACATCTGTCTCCTCTGCTGTTGACATTCTCACCCTTGTGTCTTCCCATCTCATTTTCTTTCATGTCCATTTTCCTTTATCTGATTTCTTTGTCCTTACTTCCTCTTCTAAATGTGGAGTTGATTACGTGGTCTGATTTTTTTTCTCACTGAGTGTAGAGAAGTCTACAGCAGAATCAATGGGGAAGATGGCTTTTTTTCCCCCCCAAACTCCATGCTTGTCAGACTCTTGAGGGTGACAGCCAGTGAGCCTCTGGGACTGGTAGGTATGTGTGGAGCCCTTCAGTTGAGCAGAGACCACTAGCTGAATGGTTTAAGGAAGCCACTTCTTAAATGCCACTGACACTTTCCTTCTCTTTGATAAAACCCTGAGTCCTGTGACCTCAGGGCCCATCTCCAAGGACCTCCTCCTGCTTTTCTATGCTTGGCAGATCAGCAGATTACTTTCTAAATTGATGGTGGAATGTGCTGAAGGCACATGCTAGCCCAGGTCTAGAGGATCAACATTCTTTTTAAAGCCTGATCGATATGAAAGGTCGCTATCTTTATATGATGCCACAGAGTCAAATCCAAATTACATTTCCCCAGCACAAGAGCTTTCAAAGCTAAAGCAGATGCAACGGGCCTTCAGGGAGCAGTTCCTACTCTGCTTTGTAGATTTATAGTCACATATCTCCTGGCTTGGGAAAGAAAGGCAGGGCAGGTACTTCTTGCTCTGGGGAGTGTCCTAGGCTGTTCACCACTGACCAGCAACATCTTCAGGCTGAGACTTTTTTTTATTCATAAAACATGAAATATGTCTTTGTATACTGTTATTCTAAGATGCATTAAATTAAAACTACAGATTATCGTACCAAATTGATTTGATGTATATTTAAATTAACACAGCTGGAAGTTTTCTAAAAGGATTTCCAATGTTTATGTAACATTATTAATGTAGGTATTAAACACATAAAAATACACAGGGAAGGATAGATCAGCCAAGAAGTTAAGAGCTGAGCTCAAATGTTTGTGTGTTAGGGGTTAGATGTTAGCTTCCCAAAACCAGGGTGAAAAGCAGCTATGGGGGAACCTAACCCATAAATGGCAAGAGGAAACATGCTAAGTATATATAGACAAAAAGTGTTTTCATCCTTGGACTAAATTATAAAGGAGATATAACATAGCTGTCACTAGGCTAAGGGTGAACAAATAACAGTTCCAGGATAAATTCATCACAGACACGGAAACATTTTTCTTGTATCTTTTTTTTTTTTAAGAGGGGAGAGAGTCAATTTTATTTTTATTTTTTTCATCCATCTCTATTTCTGTGACACTTAGTTGTGTATGTGGTGCTGGGATTTGAAACTGGGTCCTTGTGCATTCTAGGCAAGCATTCCAACAGATGAGCCACTGCTCCAGCCCCTTATATCTGTTTCTAACAATAAATCTCAAAAACAAGCACAAGGTATATGGTTTTAAATATAACTCAGTAAGGATGTTTTCAAGTAGTTTCAGTAAAAGTATTTTACGAAAGGATTTGCAATGTTTACATAATATTGTGAACATAGATATTAACTTGTTTCAGGGAGCTTCCTTTCTGGTATTTTCACACATAACGAACATCCATGTGTTTGGGACTTAAATGGTGTAGATGGTAGTATGTCTCTTAGACTGTTTTCCTTATGTAATTTGGCCTTTGTGAAAGTCATGAAGGAATTTTGATGGAAGTTGTGAAAAATGAAATTTTGCCTCTAAGGAGCTGACTCTGGGTAAAGACCCATACATACAGATGACTGTAATGCTTTCTGATTCATGTTCTGTGTGGTTAAATCAGAATAGTTATTAATTCAAAGAAACTATTATTCACCTGCAGGTACCCACTGATTCTTGAAGGGAAAAGTGTATATGTGTATGTGTGTGTATTTATATTTCTGTTTAACTATTTAACACTTGCTTGGCTAGCTGGGTTAGCTTTAGGCATACACTGACATAATTATTCCAGATGATAAAGTAAAATGATCAGACCTGATCTATTTTTGAGTTCTATACATAACGAAATCTCTGTACTACAGCTGATACACAAATCCGGTAAACAGCAGATTTAATGACACTTAGAGAGACTTCTCAATTCTTCTCTTTAACAACAACAACAAAAAAAAAAATAAAAAAAAAACAAGTAGTATTCAAGTCTTACATACGAGGTCTAAATGCAGATGAAAGCTGCATGTTGATCTCTGGCCTCCATCCTGGAACTGGCATTAGGTTTGCTTATGGTAATAGGAGCCAGAGCCACAAATGCCTCCCCTAGGACTCAGCATTATTGACAGATGATTTGTGTCTGAAGTAATGCGTCTGGGAGCAGATGTACATAATATGATGAAAAAAATCCCATTGTATATTGTGGTTTAGAGGTAATTTCTCATCCACTATGATATTGTCTTCTTGGTCCTGTCAGATGTTTTATAGTCTTCTTAAATTGAAATTAGTTGATGTGTAATTTAATAGCTGCTAAATACTATTTATAGGAATCATAAGATGCTATGCTAGTCAGCACAGGCTGCTATAACAAAATACCACTGACTAGCTGGCTTAAACAGCAGAAATTGATTTCTCTTCATTCTGGAGACTGGAAGTTCCAGATCGAGGTCTGGTAGGGATCTAGTGAGGTTGCCTCTTCAGGGCATGTGGGTAGCTGCTTCTCACTGCAGTTTCATTATGGTCTTTCCTCTGCATGTGCATGGAGAGAGAAAATTCTCTTCAAGGCCACTAACCTTTTAGTTTAGGGGGCCCACCATTGTGACCTCATTTAACCTTAATTGCCTTCTAAAGGCCCTGTCTCCAAATACAAATATGGGCTTCAACATATGAATTTGGGGGAAGCATAATTAAGTCCATAGGAGCTAAGGAAAAAAATGTCAATGCGATTTCTGTTGACCAAATAAAAAAAATGTAGGAAGTAAGCCCGAGAGGTCTAGTTAGTGATTGACAGCATAGAACTCTACCTATCTGGACATATGGATTGTTCTGTGGAGTGTGTGTGTGTGTGTGTGTGTGTGTGTGTATAAGTAAAATAAAAGGGGGAGCCCATGAACATAGATCAGTGGAGGAGAAATGGATTGAGGGGGAGGGTGGAGGGCCCAGAAAAGGGAGGAAAGGTGGAATGGAATTGACCAAATTTTCCTATGTACAAATATACCACAGTGAATTTTACCATTATGTGTATTTAAAAACCACTAATTTAAAAAAAGAAAGGACAGTAGAATAGAGGAAAGAGGAGAGGGGAAAAAGGAAGCATTGAGGACTGAATTGGATCAAATTATATTCCATGCCTGTATGATTATATCAAAATAAACCCTAATATTATGTTTAATATTGTACTAATTAAAAACAAATAACAAAATCCACAGAAGTGGCACACACAGATTCTGCTCACATCCCTTCTGCCAGAGATAAGATACGTAGATATACAGTTATATCTACCAGGGAGATAGCTGAGGTAATGCTTCTCAATCTTATTAGCAATGGTTACTCTGCCTCAAGTGGTTATTGTAAAGATTAGAAATAACTCGGTCTACATTGAATTGTGACATAAGATAGCAGTGTGTTCAGCCAAATGCCTTGCATACAGTAAATGCCAAAAAGGTACAATCCCCTAGCACCTTACTACTGCCAAAGTTTAGTCCATGATCTAATAGGGTCAGCATTTCCTGGAAGCCCTAGAAATGCAGAATTTTATCACCTTGCCAGACCTACTGAATCACAGCCTGCATCATAACACTTTGAGAAGCTCTGAGCTGACATATTCTCTCTAAATATTTTAAGGTTTCTGCTGGCTATATTACCTTGAATAGACACAAGTTCTGAGAATTAAATGAGATGATATATATAAATTGCCTTAAATCTGTAAAATGCTTCATGACACTTAACTGTACAGATGTGCAGAGGAAAATATATGTTATTAGAACACCAAAATTTGAGAATCACTGGGTTTTTAGATTTTTTAACCTTTCTAAGATTCCCTGGCATTGTAATGCCAGGTGAAAAAAGGCAGTCTGTTTCTAGAAAAGGTGCTTGAATTGCCATGCACTTTTTAGAAATGTTTCTATTAGCGCATTATAGTTATATACAACAGTGCCGTGCATTTCAGCACAGTCATCAGATATGGAGCATAATTTGCTCAAATTCAGTCCCTATTTCTTCATCCTTCCTCCCCTCTACTGGTCTTCCTTCTATTTACTGTTTTCTTTCAATTGCTGCTTTATAGATGTACATATAAGTGAAAGTCATGGTGGTTTATTCATAATTGTACATAATGTAACTTTGCCAGTTTCATGCTGTAGTTCCTCCCTTTTCCCATCTCTCCTCTCTCCCCGTCCATCCCTTTCCCCTACTGTACTTTTTTTTCTGTAGGATCTGTCCCTCACCCTTGTTATCCTTTACTTTGCTCTGTTTTCTGCATCTGAGTGAGAACATTTGACCCTTAACTTTTTCAGTCTGGCTTATTTCAGTTAGCATTATATTCTCCAGTTCCACCATTTACCAGCACATTTCATTTTTCTTTATGGTTGAACAAAACTGCATTACATTTTTAAAAAATCACACTTTCTTTAACCATTCATCTATTGATGGGCACCTGGGCTGGTACCATAACTTCTGTGAATTCTGCTATAACATTGATAAGACCATATCACTATAAGTATGCTGATTTTAGTTCTTTTGGATAAATCAGGAGTGGGATAGCTGGGTCATTTGGTGGATCCATTCCTAATCTTTTGAGGAATCTCCATGCTGCTTTACAGAGTGATTGCACAAACTTGTAGTCCCACCGATGGTGAATGAGTATATCTTTTCCCCCCTTCCTCACCTGAATTTGTCATTATTTGTGTTCTTGATGTTTGCCATTCAAACTGGCAAGAAATGAAATCTCAGTGTAGTTTGGATTTGCATTTCCCTGATTGCTAGGGATATTAAATATTTTTCCATATATTTTTTGCCATCCACTCTTTATGTGCAGATAGATTACCTGTTTAAAATGAGAGTTTCAGAGTGTTTTTAATCATGATTGCCCTTTTAGAGTATCTGAATAGTTTGGCTTTTATGTTCTTAATTGTTATCCTTTAATTTGTGTTATGGGCTATATAAATTTTTATATGGAATGAGTGGAAATGATTCTGAAAGTTTTGAATGTGGAAAGTTTTTAATCAATGAAGAAATTAATAAATGAGAACTTCATGGGATCAATTCAAATTAAAGCAGTTATAGATGTGTTAGATTATAAGCTATAGATGCATATACTACTGGTATTGAGCTATAGGCTGAATATTCTGAATCCAAAATACCAGAAGTATTTCAGATTTCAGATTTTTAAAAATTATTTTGGAATATTTGCACAGACTTTATTGTTAGAGCACTTGTTAAGTGTTAGATTTTGGAGCATTTCAGATTTTGAATTTTTAGATTAGGGATGCTGATTCTGCATAACAAATCAGGAGAATCACCGTTTTGTGGACTAATGTTTTCTCATCTGTAAATTAGAAAAGATATTTTTTTCTACTTTCACAATGTTTTGGAGACAGGAGATCCTAGAGAAATGTGTCTGTATTTAGAAGGTCATATTAATATCTAGCATTGTTGGAGACAAGGGTATATGTGAACATGTGTTTTATGCGAAGCAACTTATTCAAATGTTTGGCAAACAAGCTTTCCAGATGAGTTAGGCCCAGGAGCTCCTTCCGATTCACAGTATCCAGGCCTTTGCCCTTGCTTCGGGCGTCAGAGACCCAGTGAGACACTCATCCACTGCTTGCTTGGGCAGTCAGGTACCAGGTCTGCAACTTGTGAAAAAACTCTAGGTGATGCAGATCTGATGAATGTGGGAGAAGTTTGAGTTTTATAAGAAAATCAGGGGCTGGAGTGGTGGCTCAGCAATTTCGGCGCTTGCCTGACAAGCATGAGGACCCAGGTTCAAACCCCAGCACCACGTACACAACTAAGTGTTGGAGCAACTAAAGCCATGTGAAAAATAAAATTGTTTGTCTCTCTCGCTGTCCGTCTCTTAAAAAAAAAAAAAGAAAGAAAAAAAAATCAGTAACCAAGAACTTTCAGAGGAGGGGAGGAGTGGTTCTGAAGTACAGATTTTTTTTCTAGGCCTCTGGGAATCAGACCTCTGCTTTTCTGCCTGTTACAAATAAGGGATGGATGAATTCCTGCTGTATCTTCAGGGGCAAGCACACCCAGTCCCTGAGTTTGGGACCAATAAATTCAGAAAAATACTATTAGATTTGCTATAGTGCTTGCATTTAATTCTGTGTTCCTTCTCATTCGTGTTCAGGGTGTGACTGATGAACTGTCAACCTGAGCTGGATGCTGGGAAGATAAATATGTGCATATTGCATAATTTTCCTTAAGGGAGCTGCAGTTAATTGTGGAGAAGGACTTTATCAGAGAGAAAATTAATAACATTTGTATTATACTTTATAATAGATTTTGGTGTGTTATCCCATGCTTGGAACGCATACATACAAAACATGTATACTTAAAAATCTGGGTTTATGTCTGTTTCATGGGGGGGAAAAAAAGACCAAAAATAGGTTGTGCATCAAAATGTTAATGGTGATGAGAATTTGTTATTTTAACTTTTTCCTGCCTTTTTCTGTCTTTCCATGTTTTCCTCAGTGAACATACACTATCTGTACAACTATAAAATGCAGCCACATGGTAAATGTGCGTTCTTTGATAAGTGAGGTGGGTGCTTTACCTCTGGTTCTGGTGAAGCTCTAGAGACTCGTTGTTGAGGCTGGTTACATTGCGGAAATATGTCTAAGTGACCAGCAAAATACAAAAAACATGAGGCAAAACACCGTGCCAGATGCAACCTGAAATACTACCTGTTGAGTTTAGAAGATGACTCAGAAAGAAGGTATGGTAGGCTACTAGTCGCTTTGATCTTCCATATCTATTTAAGTCCTAAAATTCTCACACAGGTAAATTATTAAAATCCCAGGAGCCATCGTAAACATCTCTTACCCTTGCCGATATTCCAAAACATGTAAAGCATATTTCTTTGTCATTTTTTTCAGACCCCCTGGTTGTGGAATACAAGGCACTGCTGGTACAACTACCCCTACCAGGTAAGCAGGCCTTTTTATCTTCCTTCCGTATTTTCTCTACATCGATTTCACGGTTTCAAGCATGGCTGGGCAGACACTTGTGTTTCGGCTCTGGCCCTGCTGGTTTATGCTGGACATGACCTATTGTGGACAGTGGTTTGTGTTCTTAGTGAAGTCCGGAATCAAAGCCCGGTTGCTTTTGCTGAATGGAATGCATTCAGTTTACCAGGTGGACGATTCCTGTATGTAACAGCCAGTCTGCTTGTCACTGGTAAGGGACATCGGAAGCCTGAGGACAGCATAGGCCTGCCTCCGCCTCCAGTGGGAAAGGTCAAATGCAGAACTGGAACAGACATGCTGAGTTCAGTTCACTTGGTAGCTTAGAAGCAGGTTCTGATTATATAAATCGAGCACCATTTCCTTCAGTGCAGAAAAATGGGTTGTACCACTACATGCAGGTGGATTATTCCTGCAACTCAAGGATGTATCATTGAAAGTGAGATAAAATCATATCTCAGGGAACACTAAGGATCCATTCCTGCCCACTGACATGCTTCGTATCTATCCATGAATTCAGTAGCGTTAGTGTATTATTGATCAGTTAATATTTCACTGTCAAAGCTGGGACTTTTCTAGAAATTTCTAGCTGGAAGATGTCTAGTTCATTTGGAATATGTTATGTAAGAGGAGCAAATGCAACTAGGTATTTTGGTCACAAAATAGGCATACTAAGCAACTTGGATTTTTGAGTTTGGGGTTCTTTGGGGTTGTCTCTTTAGAGGCCGTTGGACTTTGGAGCTGCTTAAGGTTAATGTGTCACAGCGTCCCCATACCTTCTCTATTACACACAGATTCATAACATGGGCTAGGGCCTGGCACTGGATACTCCTCGGGCAAGTTCAAAGCTGAGGACACATTGAAATGGGATTCCACTTTGCACTTCCATCTCATTTAAGTAGTTTACTAAGATTAGAAAAGAATGTAAATAAGAAACATAACATGGCTTAAGAGAGGTGAGCATTCCAGAGCCATCTGATAGTGGCTGAAACAGTGTTCAAGCCAATCACTTGTTCTACACAGTTGTAACTCTCAGGTCCAGCTGCTGTTTTGCTATCTGAAATAACTTGAACATTGTCATTTAAGGCTCTCTTTGTATCTTGTACACTAAGTAGGACAATCCATATATATCTAAATTTCTATTTATAGAAGGACATTAAAGGCTTCTAGAAGCCTGAACTGGAATGTTAGCATGGCAGCTGCTGTAATGCACCATGTTTGAGGGAAATTCTTCAACATGAAAGACGTTGAGGCAAAGGCTGTGTGAAATGTAATGCCTGCTCTTCTTCTTGACTATAGTGTGGTCCAGAACGGCTCATTTCTAAGAAAATGAGTTGCTAGTTCTCTGGCTCTTCTCAGACCATAGAAGTTTGAGGATCCGGTTGATACATTTATATTTAAACAGGAAACAGTATATAAGGAAAGATTCCATACTCGGGGATTCAGGTCAAGATTGTTTTCTACTGATAAGGCATCATTGCTTGTCACTGGATAATTCAACTGACAGCTGCTCCAGAATCTATGACAAATTCATGGTGTCTTGTGGGAACAGTGATCATCTTTGACAGTATACAAATAATTTTAAAAGTCATTGTTTTTATGTTTGTGGTAAAAAGTTGAGCAACATAATTACTATGTACATAATATTTAGTGTATAATCATGTCTATGTAAATATGCATGGTAGATTGCAGACCAGAGTTAGTCTTAAGCCTTCAGAGCACTGTCAAAAATTGAGCCTGCTCATGAAACATACTAAGTCTTTAGTGTATATATATCACATAAATAGTTAAACATTTTTAGGTGAAAAAGTAGTGGTCTACTTTGGTTTTATTAAGGATGAACTCCTTTTGTATAAGCATGTATGTTATGTATGTCATAATTTTATATACATATATATTAAGATTAAAACAATATAAATTTGCACTCAATTGGCCTTTGTACAGCTTATGATAAGGAGCACAAATTGGGCATGAGAAGCAGTGGTCACGGAGACTCACTGGCTGTTAAAGCTGAATTTTGCCGCTTAACCTGAATTGACTGACAGCAATTTCCTGCCAACCATATAATCTGGGATGACAGCATTAATTTTATATAGTTTTTATGAGAATCAAAAAGTTACCATGTGAGTGAGCTTTATCAATTGCAGAGCAATCCATGGAAGTGGTAATTATAATATGATGCTCTGTTATTAACACTGAAGTTTCTGGAGGTGAACTAACTTGTCCTTATGACCCTTATGTGGCATTTTTTCAGCTGATGATGCTGGGAGTTAAGGGAATCTCATTAAAACTGTAAGATCAAATTCCAGGGCCCTATATTCTTGGCTCCGCTGCTGCCAACATCTGCCCTGCATATGCATCCTTCATTGCCAGTGCCTTCCATTTGATGGTTCAGTGAGAAATAATTCTCTCCAGGGTGATGCCAAGTGTGAAGAAAATATTAATGCTTATCGTGGTCACTTCAGACTGCCATAACAGAATACCACAAGAAGCAATCGTGTCCTGCACACAAGGGCTCCCTTCTCATGGCCTGATTACCTCTAAAACCCTCCACCTCTAGATTCCATCACGTTGGTTATTAGGCTTCAACTTGTGAATTTTGGAGGGACAAATATTTTGGCCTGTAGTAATGCTCATTGTCCCTTAGAGTTTAGGATTGCTAATTAGAAAGTGTAAAAATAAAAAATCAGAGCAAGGGGTGTAAATTCAGACATGGGTGTTTTTTATTGGGATTTGCAACTCTGGGCCAGACTCACCTATGCTGCCATAGTGAGGGCAGGCAGAGGAACTGGCATACAGCACAACTGGGCAGTGACTTTGTAGTTTAGGGTGGAGAAAGGAAGTTGATGGGTATGGCCTTTGGGAGATTGGCTGGTGGATCCATCAATCATCGGGTGTTTGCCAGCGGCCATTGGAACTTATCTGCCAGTGTCTGATTGGTTGTTCCTTTAGCACAGGCTGCCTGATGCCCTGCCCCTAGCTGCCTGAAATCAACCTAACAGAAAGGATCCTATCCTATTGTATGCTTTGTTGTCAAAATTTGAGAGGGACAATTGTTTTTCTTGATGCCTGTGCTTATTGTTGCTTGTAAAGTGAGTGCCAGCTTCTAATTCACTATAGTATTAATGGTTTAAGAACACGTAAGTTAATTGCATTTACTATGTATATAGTGTTACTCTGTATATAGGGTATGGTGAGATTCAAAGGTTTTTCATTCTTATAACGGAAGACATTTCATCACCAACGTGTTTTTTAAAATATCTTGTTTTTATGGATTTAGGTGCAAAATAAGTACTCCTAACTTTGCTGTCTCTCTGAACCACTCCCCATCCCTGAGCCTCTGAGCAGAGTTAAAGATCATCCCCCCATTTGATCAGTAAGACAGACCCAGTTTTATACCTACTATCCTATGGAGGTGGGCCTCTCAAGATTTCCTGACTGGTTGCCTAGTCTGGTATCTTTTGGCAGCCTTCCTATTCCTCTAATTTTTTTTTTTTTTTAAAGAGAAAGAATCCATTTTATTTAGTTTTTCATGTGGATTTTGTTGCTCTGACACTTCATTGTGTATGTGTTGCTGGGATTCAAACACTGGTCCTTGAGCATGCCAGGCAACCGCTGCAACCCCTGAACAACTGTTCCAGACCTCTTCTGATCTTTTAATATTTTTGAATCATTCTTCTTGATATTTGCAATATACTGAATATTTCCTAGTAACAAGAAAGCTTACTGATTCGTGTAGAACTTGAAACTGTGATTCAGTGACCCACATAGTACTCCAGTTTTTATCAGCTACATTCTATGTCCCTGTATGTTGGACTATCACAGTTGTTGTCCAGGATTATTCTTTTTGCATATATATTAAAAATTTTTTCAGGTTTCCTGAGGAATTTTTCAGTTACTCATATGAAAGAACCATACATGCTATTATTAAACTGAATAATGAATTTGATCGCAAATGTTCATGCTAATTAATGCTTTTTGGGTTTGAGATGAAATGGAAATAATACCGTGAGGCTGTGGATTAGAGGCATCCTTGAAAGCTCCATTATCTGCAAAGAAAACAGGCAAGAACTGCATTTGTAAAGCACAGGACTGTGTTACTTTTCAGCACCAAGCTTGAGATGTTTGGCATACAGATTGGGTTACCTATTAACTATTAATCTTTTCCTTTTTTCTTTCATCCTCAGCCACTCACAACTGACCTTCACTACTATTACATCTTGGAGCTGTCATTTTATTGGTCTTTAATGTTTTCCCAGTTCACTGATATCAAAAGGAAGGTAAGAGTGGTTATGTTGTAGAGTCTCAAAAGCACTCACCTCTGTTCTCCTGGTGGTGCGAGGTTAGCAGTA
Source organism: Aplodontia rufa (assembly GCA_004027875.1). NCBI lineage: Eukaryota > Metazoa > Chordata > Mammalia > Rodentia > Aplodontiidae > Aplodontia > Aplodontia rufa. Next base: position 84,132 of record PVKS010001871.1, on the reverse strand, counting down.
CTCTCTGCATTATTACAGAAAGCTCTCTGTATTTGTTCTGTTTTGTTCCCATTGTCCCTTCACTCTTCCCCCCAAACCCAGTGTTTTCTTCTATGAAAAAATAAACCAATTGAATCCTGATGATAGTAATTTTCTCTTACTCTGGTCCCCAAGTCCCTGTGTTTTCAAAAATTAAGAAAATTTTTGATTCCTGGAAGAGATTTGTTTCAGTGTTTTCAGCCCTGCAGAATTAAATTTCCAATCAAATTGTTCTCAAAATGTGTCTCAGAAATGCAACTTTCCTAAACGAACTGTGATGTTTTATCCTCCTCCACCGGAGCTGCTTTTGCTGAGAGTACCCACGCCCTCCTGGTTGTTAAATCCACTCATTCCAACTTCCATTCTACCAGCTTCTGGGCAGAATTGGTGCTGCTTTTTCCATAATACCATTTTTTCAAGATTCTCACATTTAGATCAGATATAATTTTCTTGCTGGCCTCTATGTTAATGCCCCATGCTCTGCATATCTGGGTTAGCAGGGTCCTAGACCCAAATTGCAGGGGGCACCTCCTTGGATATTTTTCGACACATCCAACCATAACTCATGTGCCAGAAATTCCCAAATGTTTCTCTCCTGCCCCAAATTTTCTTTGTGTCCATAAATTCTCTTTTCTACTCATAGAGAATAATGTTTTCTGTTTATTATAATGTTTAACAACAACTCCAATTCCAGTTAGATTTTTATTCGCCTTCACTTTATGAGTAAGTAAACTGAACCTTATAGGCAGAATGTTCCTGACTGCAGAGACATGATCTCCTAGTCTTATTCTCTGTTCAAATAGCCCTTCTGGCCAATAGTCATGGACACTGGAAAGTTTTCCTTTGTGCTCCTCTGTTCCTTAATATCACTGACAGTTAGTTTGAGTCCTCTCTGCATTTACAAGTCTATTTCAATAGCTTCCTTGAATAATCCTTTTTCTAAAATAGTCAATCTTATTAGCCTTCCACTTAAGAGAGATGTTTCTAAAACCTTCAGGTCAAAGCCCAGATGACTCAGAGTTGATAGTCAAGATTGTGAACAAACCTCCCTCTCCCACCTTATCCATTTCCCCACACACATAAGATTTAGCTGCAAATATCTTCTCACCATTGTTCAGGCACCTTACATTTTTCCTGTGCATCTCTGATTTTTGTCATTGCTTTGTTGTTCAAATATATTGTTTGTTTGTGCATCTTTGTTTTTTTATAAAAACCCTGTCTAGGCTAAAATATACTGTTTCCTCTTTGTCACTGACCAAGTTGTAGCCAAAAATCAACCTCTTCTTTGATGCCTTATTCTGTTACACAAGGTTTTTGACTACTCCTTTTGTATTTAGTTCCTCTTCCAGTAATCAAACAAAATTTTTTTCTTATTTAATTTAAAAAACAGGGATGTGGGGATCAGATACACTTACCATATTGTATTTTGATAGGATGATGTCCTATGTCCCCCACTTCACTGCACATGGAGGGTGAAGAGCAATGTCTTAGTTCATTTTGGCTACTACAACAAAATACGTAGACTGGGAAGTTTATAAGCAGCAGAAGTCAGCTGGTGGTGTAGCTCATTGGTAGGGCACTTGCCTAACCAGCATGAGGCCCTGGTTTGATCCTTACCACAGCAAAAGAAAAAAAAATATCTGATATAAACAGCAGAAATCTGTTTCTCACAGCTTGGAAGGTAAGAAGTCCAAGGTGAAAATACTAACAGATTCAGTATCTGATGAGAACCCTCTTTCTCATAGGTGGCACCTTCTCATTTTTCCCTTATGTGGTAGAAGGGGAGAAACAGCTCTCTGAGATGTCCTTTACAAAGCCACGAATTTCATTCATTAAGGCTCTTCCCGATAATCCCTACCTCCAAATACTATTACTTTAGAAATTAAGATTTCAACAAAGGAATTTGGGGAGAACACACTCAGTCTTCACTAAGCAGGGTATGTTTATGTTTGTATCACTTGTAACTATCAAAGCACCTGCTTGTGGTAGGACCAGTACATTTGGGAATAAATGGATCAGTTCCTTTGCAAACCACATTGTACTTTATGATGGAGCACAATACTTTAATGTATCATTTTTGGTTAGACCAATACTCTGCTAAATTATAAAACAGTATCTGAGTAGCAGCTGAAAAGCATTTAGGAGTCTATGGTCTAGAACTTGAGTACCCTTTCCCAAGGTAAGCTCTTCTACCATCCAATGACTTTCTTGATTGGCAAAAAGCTGTCTTTTCTGACTTTTATGGCTGCAGTGTGTTAATATGGTATCTATTACCTGATTCTCAGAAAAAGTGGATGGTCCCTATCAAGAAAAACTTGGGCATAGCAGAAGACTCTGACGCCCACAATTTGTGGTCCTGCTATTCTTTGCACCAAACACTCTGGACCAGTTTCTGGAAACGGTTAAATATCTTTTGGTCTTTAAATGATGTGCTTGCTAAATCTTCTGTGTTGTATGTGTAGACCTTCTTTACTCAGTTGAAACCTGTAGAGTTAGTATCTTCTGCGTGTCAGGTACTGTTCTAGATTAATTTGCATTTTATTTTCTCTTTGAGTACACCTTTTGTCCTGGTAGCCACACAGAACACTTACACAGCAATGAGAGAAACAGAACATTCTGGTTTTTTTTTTTTTTTTTCGGAAAATTGATTCATAGTTTTATATAAGTTTCTCAAGACCATGCAATGTGGGCATGAAGCACAGCCCAAATTTACTGAGCAGCGCCCTAGGATTCACTCTTAGATTAGGCACATGCACAGTTCTTGCCTTGCCTGCCAGGCTCTTCTATAGCTCTTTACCATTTTATTGCTTCCTCTTTTGCTTGGTGAGAATTAGGGGTGCTGTCCAGAATCAGATGAAGCAGGAGTGGTTGTTCTGGGCTTCCAGAAGCCTAGTCCTAGCAAGACGTTGCTGTACCAATAACCACCAAGCCGCCTCTACCTGCTTGAGCTTTTTCTCATTCACATGTTATTGGTCTTTTCATTGAGCCAGCAGAGCTTCATTATTTTAAGCCAGATGACCATCATCCTTCCAGGGAGGATTACATTCAATGGTTGAAGTGTGTCATTTTGTATGATTTTAACATTTCACACCAGTGTGGAAGATACCTATAAGATAATTTTACAGTGAGGTTTGTGAGCTGATTCTAGGCCTGTGCACATTGTCAGTATTTTGTTTTATTTTCCCTAAGTCTGCTGCAGTAGTTTGTTTAGATGTCTGGCACCCCTCTCTCCTCCTATTGGTCAGAGTCTTTTTCTGTTCTTGGCACAGTTGACCGATTCCCCTCACAGAATGGGGTATGCTTATCAGTCGGCACAGGTTTCAATAAGGATGACCTTTCCCATATTGCCATCTCTCATTAGAGCACTGTGGTTCTTGTGCTTCCCAGTCACATCTTGCTGACTGGCCCCTTGGGTCCTTGGCCGCTCTGTCCTCATTACACTCCCACCTGGAAGACCTGCTGTTCCAGCCATCAGTGACAATTTATGGTGTGTTCTGTCTGCCAGATACACTCTCCACCTTCTATATTGGAACTATTAACTGAAACTTCTAAAAACAGCCTGCTTCTTAATCATGAAATAGAGATGTTTGAAGATAGTCCTTGGCAATACAGTATGGAAACTAACTTCTGGAGGTTATTCATGAGATTGTTAAATGAAGGGTCATCAAAATGCTTCATGAGTTCCCCTACTGAAAGGCAGTAAGCTTGAATGACCATATTCAAACAGGGACCAGGATTTATAAGCATTGGATCCAAATGCCTGCTTCAAATTCTGAATCAGTATCTTAAATTAGGTTTAGAAATCAAATTTTTTGACTGAATGGTTTCACAAATCTTTACAAAATTGTTTTCATATTCACAAACTCTTATCTTTCCACCATTTTTAAAAAAATTGTTTCCACAGAGGATCTGGAGGTGACAAATGAAGGGAGACCCTTTCATACCAGTATTGACAAAGCACACTGCCTCTTGCTCTTTTCCAAAATTGATACTTACGTGGTCAGTAAGGAAAAATACTATTAATCTTTGCAGAGGGGAGGGACTGACCAAGATATAATAGGCTTATAACTTAACTATATTTTGCTATCAAGATATGTAAACCTTTTTGAGGACGACTTCCTTTTTTTCTCCCCCCCCCCATTCCTTTCCCTTAGGCTTCCTTCCTCCTTTTTTTAATTAAAAACAAAAAAATAGTAAGATGTCTTCTTAATACAACAGAAATATTCTTGGTATTCAATGCTGTTTGAAGCATCTTTTTTCCAAGCCTTAATTTTTGGTAAAATTCTGTGCTTTAGCATCTGTTCACTGTGAGCATTTCTCCTGCATGTCTACATTTTCTGAGGGAAGCTGATACATATTCCTGTGTTGGTTTTGGAACAGCTTGCTTATGTCTAAACCTTGTGTCCCTTTTAACTAAGCTGCTGTTTGGCTCAAAGGTCTGGGCCCCGGGCCAGTAGGTCCTGCTCTTGTTCAGGAAAGCATCCTTGACGGCGTTCCAGGATCTGGCTGGCGAACTCAACTTGTTGCTGTCTTGGTCTTTAACCTGCGAAAAATACCACATCTTGCTCGAGATCCCTGATAGACTCTGGATGATTAAATTTAGCAAGAAACTTATTTATAGGCTCGTGTCTGCTCTTTGGTAACTTTTTGTAAAGAATAACTGGTGTCCACTACTCTTGAGTGCTTTAGCTGCCTTTTGGAGCCCAGCCATGACCCAGATCTTTGGAGTAAAGGAAAATGCATGCTTTAATCTTCTTTTAAGGGTACAGCCTGTCATAGTTTTAAATGAAATAATGTATATCAAATTATCTAGTACAATGCTTGACAAACAGAACTTCATAGCAGCATGTGGCACTTACTAAAATTTGAGTCAAAGCCTAATGCTAAAACCTGAAGCTAGCGCTTACGTATTCTTTCTCTTTTTAGTCCATTAAGATTAATGAAATTATTATAAAGAAGCAACCTAAGGTTACCAATTCTTAGTAAGGAAATAGTTAAAAGCATCTACCATTTTTCACCATTAATTCATAAAGGAAAGGATATTTTCCTTTACACTTACAATCATGAAAAATTTTATGTTTCTCATTTTGTCCTAGACTAGGGAAGGCATTGTTATGGGCAATATGGCTTAGAGGTTAAGAGTATAGACTCTCGGCGTGGTGGTACATGCCTTTAATCCCAGAAACTCAGGCTAAGACAGGAGGATTGTAAATTCAAGGCTAGCCTGGGCAACTTAGACTCTGTCTCAAAGTAAAAAGAAAAGTGGAAAAGCACCACTGGATTCAATATCTAGAACCAAAAAATTAAAAATAAAGAAATCATGAACTCTACAGTTGAACTATATGTGTATCTCAGCTTAACTCCTAATTTGAGTTTCTTTACCTGTCTGTACAAATCCAAAAATGAAGTCTTAGTTTGCTGCTCCAAAAAGTGCTCAGTGCATGTTATCTGCTACTGCAGCCACCAGGCATGGTCAGCTGTGTATCCTCAGGCACATCTAGGATTGTACTTCTCAGCTACCCTACCACACCTCTTCTTGTGGTTGAACGGGGCTATGTGTCTAGTAGGCTGTGAACTGCTTTGATTGATGTCATTCTGGAATATTTGTCAGTGTGAGACCCTCTAGGGATTGCACTTTCCCTTCAGTATAGGGAGTGGCTAAATTTGAGAAACTGCTCTGTCATCCTGGGTCCCTGGTGACTTAGACAAGCAGTCTCTCTTTCACCCTGCCCCTAACCCTTGGTAACACATAGTGGGTAAGAAATAAGTCTTTGTTTTAAGCCACTTAGATTTTGAAAACTAGCTCATCCTGATGCAGCTATTATTAATAATATGTCTGGATGTCACTTCCTAGAATCGTGTTTGGAAATAATTTGTCTAAATCAACAGTTCTTGAGGTGTGGTCTTTGAATCTTTGGTGATCATCGAGACCTTTTCAGGAGGTCAGCAAGGTCAAACTATCTTCATAATAGCACTAAGATGTTATTCACTGTGCCCACGGTGTGAAGATCTGCTGGCAGTAGCCCTGAGTTGTTCCAGCAGTCTTGTGTTCTTCATCGCTACATGCTTGCAGGAAAATAAGAACTTGAGTTTCACTTGCAAATGCTCTAGATGAAGGATGAAGAAGTGTTACTTGTGTTAAATCTCTGTTCTTGAGTATATGTTTAAAACTTGACCATGGGATGGAATGGGGTGGGCACAAAGAACGTGTGATGCCATCACAGTGCACAGTGGTGTCTGGGGCAAGGCCTTGGGCACTTATTTCTTTGCATTGCGAGTTGAACTGGGTGCTTGTTTTGCATAGAATTCCATTCTTACTTGGAAGAATGGCCTGCAAGCTATGTTATTCCAGCTTGTGTATTGTCAGGCATTTTCATGATGTACAAAGCGAGCTCATACAGTTTTCTGAGGAAAAGCAAGGAACAAGTTATTTGTTCATGCTAGAACTTAAGCTTTCCAGCAAAAATTACATGTTTGGAAAACTTGCATCTTCCAATGAGAGCTTGATAGCATCTCAATACTTTAACTTTTCTGTTGAGATTCATAGTTTTATTAACAAATGTTGTTCCCAATCACTAGTGCATGATGTGATAAAATCATATGTGAGTGAAAAATGCTTCCAAGCACAAGATAGACCAATGAGTTTCAGTAACAGAATTTGAAGTGTATTGGTAGGGTTCTAGATGCATGCTGAAACTCACCTTTGAGAATATCTGACTTGCCACATTTTTTGCACATTATCAGAAGAATATTCAAAATTATCCAAAAGAGGCCTTATGATACTTTTTCTAGCCATGTGTTTGTGTGGTACTGGATTTTTATAAAGTGCTTCAACCAGAACAATATCTGGCATCAGATCAAATGTGTGTGCAGTTGTGAGAATGGAACTCTTATCTATTAAGACATTAAAGAGGTCTGCAGTAATTTGAAAAAAATGCAATACTAGTCACCAATTTCTTATTTTGGAAAATGTAGCTTTGTTTCATAAAGGTATTGACATAATGAAATTTTTTCTTAATGTTTTAAATATTTTTAGATTCTCAGTTTTAACATCTAATATCATAAATACCTATACATAAACCAATACTCTTTGGTGCCCTCAATGATTTTTTGAGACCCCAGTGGGTGAGGATCACTGACTCCCAAGTGGTGCCTCAGAAGGCATCAGCATGTCCTTTTCTTGCTTGAAAAGCTAAAATCACAAGTGACATCCAGCCATCCTAAGTGCTATAGGGAATGAGGTAGAACTCTGTGTGTAACCTTGGTGCTCCCTTGGCAACAGCACGAAACTTAACCTCTCCTTCACAGATGTACGGAGTTGCTCTTTCACATGTCTGCTTGTGATTGAGTTGAAATATTCTGCCCACGAGTAATCTTAGATCTCTTCTGAGGCAGTTCTTTCTGGCTCTTGGCCATCCTGTTTCTTTATCTCTACTGTGCCTTCAGAATCTAAGTGGGAAGAGGAGGCAGAGCCTTTTAATAAGCTACCATCTGGGATCAAAAGCATCTCAAGCCAGTGCAGTGTGCAGGCTGGTGGGAGAATAATAAAATACTTTTGTCCAAAGAAGAAATGTATTTTATGGGGCAGTTTGAGGGGTTTCAGATGCTGCCTTCCATAGTGGCTTACTCTGGCAAGCATCCATGTGCCTGCCAGAGAGGCTCATAGGCACTGTTAGATCTTACAGCCAGGTAGCTGGCCACTGGAGAGCCCTGGGGTTGCCACACAGCCACACGCTGCTGCTCAAGGTACAGGAGGGTGGGAGCCAGGAGGCTCTTTTCTCATTGTGCTGCCGGGGTTGCAGCTTCGTTGCAGTACAGAGGGACGCACATGCTGGAACCCAGCAGTGTGCTTGTCTAGAGCTCTGGGTTCCTAGATGTAGGGCCTCGGGAACCCCACCTTCTTGAGAGGTGCCACTGGCTCCTAGGACATTCCCCTCTCAGCTGGGTTCAGTCATTCAGCTGCTTCTGGGGCAGGGGCGGTTCTCTACAGTCTTTGCAGGGTTCTTGGAAAAAACCCAGTGTGACTCAATGTAACTGTAAATGTCCTCTTAGAATCATGACTCCCTCATCTTGCATCTCATAAATATCAACAAACCCATTCTTCTCTCCCTCTCTTTGCCCTCCAAAAAGGTGCCTCTCCCACTCAAGGCCAGACCTTACACCTTAACTCTGGATCCCACAGATCTTCCTTTTCGGGTCTTTCACTTATTTGCTTTCCACAGTGCTGCCTCCTTCCCTGTGGCCATCCTTCCTTACAGTTTTGTTTGAGAAGCAGTCACTGTGGTAGTGATGCCAGTGATGTGAATGTCGGGTCCCGAGACAAGTGTAGTAGACAAGTTTTATTATAGAAAGTAAAGCACAGGGAAAAGAGCAGACTTGCCCCAGAGTGGGGGAAGGGGACAGAGCCGATGAGGCAGTGAGCTTTGCCCCTTTTATATGACCTCCTCTCTTGGATTGGTCACTGCTTCCCTGCCCCTGTACCTAGCACACAGCTGCGGGGAATTCTGGTCCAGTCTTTGATCCATGCCTTAGGCGTCAATAGAAAGAATGTGGTTCCTTGCTTAGCAGCAGGGAGTGTCTGCATCTGGGCCTATCTTGTCAGACCCTCATTAGCACTGGGGGATGTCTTTGCCTTCTCAGGAAAGATGATCTCCTTATCCACCCATATTGCTCTGCCTACACTGAACTGCCTAACTTTTTCTGCCTCAGTTCGGGACCTGAGCTATGGGGTCACACACATCTGGATTCAGATCTGATACTAACCTTCATTACTATGTGACTTTGGAAAAATTGTGTAGCATCTCTGAGCCTCAGTTTCCATATAAAATGGAGTAAATGTAGTGCTTGCTTTGTGGTGGTGTTAAGAAGGAATTACAGTGTCAGAGCCTTTGGTGCATGAAAATTAGTAGGTAAATTAGAGGGTAGTTAGGAGTTCACCAGGTGGTCAGTGGGGCACGGGGCCTGGAGGAAGGAGAAGAGAGTGCCACCATTCCAGCCAAGGAAATTGTGTGGTCAGAGATCTGTGAAGTGGCAGAAGAAGCTTCAGTAAATTTTACATTTAGAGTTTCAGGTACCTGAGGGGACTGGGGGTAGGGAACTAATCAGCTGAAGGAAAGGGAGTTAAAAGGGAAGGATTAGGCAGATGAGGACCTTAAGAGGCCCCTGAACTCCTGACATCTTGCAGCACCAACCCAAGCTGATGACCTGCAGGAGGCTTTGTCCATCATCCATCTGTAGTGCTCGATTGTCTTTGCCCATTGTTGCTTGGGGGCTCAGGACCTTGGTAGTGCCTGTGAGTATGATGGTGTTTGTGGCCTGCCATGGCTCTGGTTTCATGTGAGCATAGCCTGCCCCCTACTGATCTTCCAGGCTGCTTTCATGCCACTGGGCTTTCTAGATCTCATCAGGTGCTCCCCTGCCTACATACCCAGGGATTACTGCAAAAAAAAAATGGACAGTTAAGTCTGTTAACCCCCATACCCGTTGTGATTTTATGTGGAGAACATTTTAAATGTCTCAGAAGTGACCTTTCCCATTAAAAACTGCGCAAATTAGTGTGACTAGGCCAGCGGTAGCAAACAGAGCCCAGAAGGTCCATTTGAAGGTCTTCGACTCCAGGCTCTTGTGACGTGGCCAGGATTATGTGGTATGAAACTTTGAAGGACTTAAAGTTGAATGAGAAAAATTATATATATGCATAATTTAAAACATCTATATCATTTGCAAGCAGATTGTGTTTGGAGAGAGTGCTTTTGACAGGGAAAGGAAGAAAAACATGAAAGATGACTCGGGAGCCTTACAAATCAAGCACCACTCTCTGGCCAGGCCCACCAGAAGTGATTGGTGGCACTATCATATTGTTTTCTATTGTACAAATAAAATTTTATTGTGGCCTTTTCCACAGTAATAAAATCAATTAAAGATTAAATATTAACTAAATAACTCACCGTAGACAAGATTATGAGTTCCTGATCTTGAAGCAGGACCATAAATGTTGCACAGGAGAAAAATTGAGTAAACACTGCTCATAACATGGTTCTGTTTCCTTTATATCTGCTTCTAAAAGCCGTAAAGTAATGGCACCTCTAGCTACAGAGAAAGCAATATTGAATCTGGACAGCTCTTGCTTTCAGAAGCTGGTGAACAAAGTCCTTGCCTTTCGAAGTCTCATGGTATATGCAGTTGCAATTGATCGTGACACTTTAATGGAGCTACCTACCAGAACTCTTTATTTATAATTTGTTTGGATTTTGAGGCTAATAATTTTGTTACTTTAGAATAGCTATGGAATTTAAATCTCTTACACATCCTTGTCAGAAGAGAAAGTGTGGTGAAGCTGGCCATGAAACTAGACAATTGCCACATCTCGGGTAACATGAGTTTCTCATATCCTCTGATATGCCTGAAATGGGTTGTAAAAGTTTTCTGTAAGGGGCCAGATAATATTCTAAACTTGTGGAACGTGTACTCCTGCTTGCAGGTACTCAACTCTGCCGCTGTAGCAAGAACACTGCCAGAGACAAGAAATGAACAAGTGATACAGGGTGGGGGTAGGGCTATACCAATAAAGCTTTATTTACAAACACAATTCTGGCCTTTTGCCTTTCTCTGAAGTGGATTTTTGTACATATTTGGTGAACGGTGGGAATGCCAGATTTAAGAATGACTAGTAGAAATACTTAAATCACATCAGTGTGTATATTTTAAACATTTTCATGGTAACCATAGTAAATTAACCAACTAATTTCTTACCAATTAATTTCTGAGCAATTTCTTAGTTATTAGAATGATGTCTGTGTGACCATTATCTCCCTCAAGGTTGTAAATCTATGCATTTAGTCTAGAGGTTGAAAATTTTTTTCTCTTGGGAAAAAAAAAGTGTTGAAATACATTTAATTGTGTATCTAGTGTGAATGAGGTTTTATTTTAAATTCATTAGTTGAATTTTATTTTTTTTATTCCCACAAAACAATATATTCTGAAAATTAGATTTGCCCCCGAGAGCCTCCCCTAATTACCCACCCTTGTCCCTCCCCTCCTCTCCTCCCCACTCCTTCCCAGTACATCTCTACAAATACCTTAGGTCGTATGTCCCTATACCTTTTCAGGGTTTAATACATGAGCGTTGACCACCTTTCTCAATGGTCAGGGTTTAGCTCCAGCCTCCACAGATGAGTGAAGACAGTCCACCCATAAGTTGAATTTTAGAAGTACTCTACTCATTCCTGTGCTTTATAATTGAACAGTTGTTTCCAAAATAAGTCTCACTTTTTCATTCCTTTTACAAATTTTGTCATGGATCTTTACCCTATGATACATGAGTTATATGGGAATAAAAGTGAAGTTTAGTTCCAGGTTTCTTTTGCAGTGCTTGGAATTGAACCCTGGGTCTTGGGCACGCTGGGCAAGTGATCTACCACATCCCTAGTCTTTGGTTGTTGTAGTTGGTTTTCTTTTATTTAGAGAAAGGGTCTCACTAAGCTGCCCAGGCTGGCCTCAAACTCTTGATTCTCCTGCCTCAGCCTCCCTAGTGGCAGTGATTACAGGAAGCCTCTATCTTCAGCCTTCAAGTTTTCAAGTCTTGTTATTTGAAATATCTTCTTTGGTCCACTTAACCAGTTCTCTTTATAGTGAACCAATATCAAGGCCGGTTAAAGCATTACAACCAGATAGATTGTAGACTTCAGGTACTTGGGAGACTGACATTTATATCATATGCTCAGTAAAAGAAAGATATGATTTCCCTCAAATTGTTCAGTGTGGGCCAACTGAATCAACTGATTTCTTTAATCACCATGAACATAATTTTTTAGCCATTGTCTCAAGACCTAGACAGATTTTTTAGTCTGTTTTGTTTTTATTTTAACCAGATTGTTAAAGCTTTAGAACTTGTACTACTAGTTACTTTAGAAAGCATCTGAAGTCAGGCAAAGCAGTTAAATATGCTATTATGAATTTATGGCTGGGTGTTTTTTTTTTGTTTTTTTTTTTTTGGCTTCATTGATTTAGGTTACAACACTGTTTTTAATAAGATTTGTTAGTTTTCTGCTTTGGAGTTTTATTTTCTTAAACTGTTTTTTGTATACTCACCCTGTTAATAGGATTTCAACTACCCATCTCCAAAGGTTGAGAATCTATTATATTTGCTCAGTGAAAAAAATGTTTAACTGTGGTTGTTCCTGGTGTAACATTTGTTTGAAATCCTCACCATCTTCATGTGTTTGTTTTGGAACAGAGATGGTGCCCAAGAGGCCATCTTCCTTGTACATTGCCAAGTTACATACTTGAGTTTACTTCCTGCGTAGCCATCCTGCTTTCAACATTCTGAATTTTATACCTAGTTTGCAGAATCCCAGGTGAAGAAATTGTTTATTATTGACCTCTGGAAAAAGTAGATGTAACTGTTAAAAGTAATGCAGACTCATATGTGCCTTGAAGTTCAAATAAAAACTGTTTTTAAAAAAAGATTGAGACACTAATTATTGCATTTGCCATAAAATGAAATCAGCTTTAAGCATTGGTGCTGTTCTCGTATTTCCTATAGAATTTAAAAATCTGTTGAATGGGTAAACAAATCCTATGTACCTGATTTCTATTCATATGAGTTAAAATGCACATTTTTAATTATGCATTAAATTTTATTAAATCAGGAAAGTTAATACATTTCATTGTATCTGAGAGAAGAGCCTTTTCTTTGCCTTAAGAAGGATTTTATATTCTTTGTCATCTCTGCCCATCTAAATTAGCTGTCAGTTAAAATCTTGGTCTTATTCCTTTTATGAGGAGACTTACTAATGTTTTTATTCATTTGCATAGATTATTCCCAAAGAGACTGTATAAAATTAATACTTTCTCCAACGGATGATAATTTAGGGAACAGATTTCTTATTTATAGTGTATGTGTGTATTTTTTAAAATGCAGAATGGGTGGATTTTGTTTTCATGAAAGCGTGTACATTGTTAAGTCTGTGGTGCCTCTAGGCAGATCGGCCTGTTAAAGCCCTCCACAGCCTGGCTATTGTATGTCATCTTACAGAAACTCAGACCTATACTTTAATGAGAGGCTGATCCCTACAGCCTTTTAATAGTCACGGATGGAGCCCAAGAACCTGGACTTTTACCTGTGCCTAGGAGTTTTTGAGCTGGAAGCTACACAGAACAGACAAACTCTATTTCCTAAATACTGTTTGGAAGTATGATAAGGAAGGAATGTCCTAATATTGCCAGCTTGGTATTAAAATGGGTGCCTCATCTTTGAATTCTTTCATTTCAGATTTTGAGTTTGAATCAAGACCACATTCAGTCTTTTCCTCCTGTCTCTGAAAGCAGCATAGGGGAAACAACTGAAATTGGGGCTGATTGATGTCCAGGTGAACACCTGGCAGGTAACATAAAGGAGGAGGCCTTGATGATGACTGAATACACTCAGAAACAACATGGCAGAGGAGCAGAAGGTTGGGGACACCGCTAAAGCAGGGGACCAGGACAGTCTTTTTTGACTAAGGATCAATCTTCAATCTGAGGGACCCCAAAATTGCAACCTCTTTCCTTAATTGCTGCTACAGAAAAGGCAGGAAAACATTTTCATCCTAAAATGTTAATATGCTTTCAGCGGAGCCTGTGTCTGCATACATGCTGATCACTTTCAGCAGTTACAAATATGAGGATGGAAGTTTCCCACCCTGCTTTGATAAAACCCAAATTGACAGTTGGTTTAAAAACAGCTATTTGTACCATGCTCAGTGCCTACTCAATTGTGTCAGGGTAGGAGGTCGTGAGTAATAAGTACAAAATGACTGGGTGGCTATATTCTAGGTATTTCGTCGTAGCTAATGCTTTCTGAAGCAGATATGTAAAAGACCAGATCTGTTATTCCTGCTTGCTTAATATCCATACAGATATGACTAGTGAAAATCAGTCTTCTGATATAGGTATTGAGCCTCACAGTAATGAAACACATGTTTTCTAGGACTGGGGGATTATCAGCAGATACCTTCTTCATAGTGCAAACTTTGTCTGAAAAATTAGGCTTTGGGGGGCTGGAGTGGTGGCTCAGCGGTTATGGTGCTTGCCTGGCATGCACGATGATGGGGTTCAAACCCCAGCACCAGGAACACAAGTGTCAGAGCAGCAAAAGCAATATGGAAAACTAAAATTCCCTCTCTCTCACTGTCCCTCTCTTTAAAAAAAAATTTTTGTTTTTAAAGGAGCCTTGCTATATTCAAGGGCATTGAGTAGTTATTGACGTTTCGATCAGCTATGAATTAAGAGGCAATTATAAAATGATCCTAATCCTCAATAAGTATTTAATCAATTAATGTTTATTCATTTAAAAATTAAACAGGAAAACTTTCAGTGAGCCGAGAACAGTCATTCAAGACTGAACAGTGGGAAATTGGAGAGTGTTGCTCTAGTTAGGTACTTCGTGAGTTAGACCTCAAAATGTATTTTAAGCCTGGGAAAATATAAACTCATTGAACTACTGAATTAAGCACTGTATGCTTTAATTATGTTTAAGAAACAGTTTAAAATATCAGTTGAGAGGTTAGCTCTGCTTCAATTGAACCATTGTTGTGAAGCAGCTATTGTCTGGTAGGACACTGTACTCCGGGCGATGGAACCTGCTGAACAATAGCCTGGAGAGAATGGATTTCAGCTTCCAGTGGAAAACAACATCATTGCAATCCTTATTTTATGCCTAAAGCACTTTGCAATTGTCCGCTTTAATGATTTAGGAAAAATTTGGGTACTGCAAAAAATGTCAATTTCAGAAATATCTAAAAACCTAATAAGTTGCATTAACTTAAGAGTGCTGTTGTCTTGTTTTTCGTCTGCCAGTGAGCTGACGACTGATGTAAATGTGGTTCCACAAGAAAGGAGTATGGTGGTGGCTCAGCAGATAGGAATTTGCAATAATACCCAGTTCTGCTGTGGCCACTCGGGATTAACTGAGGCAAGAAAGACTATTCTCCTGAGAGTGGCATCCACTACACATGTTCCTTCAGGGCAACATGACAAGTTTGGAAGCTAGCGAGGTTCATTGAAAATGAGACAAATAAGTGTCTTTCATTTTCTAAATTTTCTGACCTCGTTTAGGAAACTAGTATACTGTTTATTTCAGTAATCATTATATATGGATACCCATAAATGTTAGGCACTTCCCATGGGAGAAACGTAACCTCTACATACCACAGTGCACTCAGAACCCTTTAGACAGAGTTGTTTGAGTTGGCTTTGCAAATTCTAACCTCAAGTGACTCCAGCAGCTACTGAGCTGCTGCATGGAGGATTTGTGTGCCTTTCTTGCTCTTGTGTGTGGTGTGCACATCCTCTCAGGTACAAAATTAATAGATATCAAAGCTACAAATATCATTTTATTGCTGTAGCTACCAACCCTAGATCATAGCATTGACAACCTTAAATTACCCTAATTCAGTCTTTAATCGTACAGATGAGGAAATTAATGTCCATACCCAAAATCACAAAATCAATAAGTTGAGCCTGAATTACAAGGTGACTGTTATGCAAAAGAACTAAATTGAGCTAATTAAGGTGCAAATATTCTTCAGAAGCATAGATGTCAGTAAGACCCTAGTTTTAACTTTTTTGAACTGTTTTTTTAATTCAGAAATTTGTTGAACAATCAAGCTTCTAATGAAATAATATATGTAAATTCTGAAAATTAGATTTACCCCCAAGAGCCCCCCCAATTACCCTTATCCCTCCCCCCCTCCTTCCCAATACGTCTCCTCAAATGCCTTAGGTTATATGACATTACATCATATCCGGATTTAAAACCTAATAGACCTCCTATCTCAATGGCTGGGGTCTAGCTCCAGCCTCCACGGATGAGTGAAGACATTTGACCCTTGGTTCTGTTGAGTAAAACTCCATGTTATATATGTACCGCAGCTTTTGGATCCATTCATCCAGTGAAGGACATCTGGGTTGTTTCCATAATTTAGCTATTGTGAACTGAGCTGCTATGAACATCGATTTTGCTGTGTCACTGTAGTGTGCTGATTCTAAATCCCCTGGGAAAATACCCAGGAGAGGAATAGTAGGATCATATGGTGGGCTCACCCCTAGTTTTTTGAGGATTCTCCACACTGCTTTCCAGAGGGGCTGTACCAGTCTGCAGCTCCACCACAAGTGTGCTAGTGTGCCTGTCTCCACAGCCCCTCCAGCATCTATTATTGTATTTTCTTTGTTTTTGCCATTCTGACTGGCATGAGGTGATATCTTAATGGAGTTTGCATTTGCACTTCTCTGATTACTAGTGATTTAGAGCACTTTCTCATGTATTCATTGGCTTGATCAATATCCTCTGTTGAGAAGTTTCTGTTTAGCTCTTTGGCCCATTTATTGATTGGGTTGTTTGTGTTTTTGTAGTTGAGGTTTTTGTAGATCTGGATATGAGGCCCC
Organism: Aplodontia rufa; assembly: GCA_004027875.1. NCBI lineage: Eukaryota > Metazoa > Chordata > Mammalia > Rodentia > Aplodontiidae > Aplodontia > Aplodontia rufa. The sequence goes on along the minus strand of PVKS010001871.1, from coordinate 67,689 downwards.
TGTCAGAAGAATCACAGCCCATGATTCTCTCCAATTCTGTAGGAAACCTCTTGACACTCTTATTTCCTTGGCAGTGCAAACACTTTTCAGTTTTAAGGCATCCTAATCACTGATTTTTGACTTTACTTCCTTCACTTTAGGAGACATGTTGAGAAAGTCTTTGCCTACTCCCAAATGCTGAAGTGTTGGATCTAATTTGTCTTCCATCAGTTGCAAGGTAGCTGGTTTAATTCCTAGCTCCTTGATCCATTTTGATTTGATTCTTGTGCAAGGAGAAAGATAAGGGTCTAATTTCAACTTTCTGCAAGTAGCTGTCCAGTTTGTCCAGCACCATTTGTTGAAAAGGCTATCTCTCCTCCATGTAATGTTTTGTCCCCTTTCATCAAAAATCAGATTTTTAAAGATTTAAGGGTTTGTTTCAGGGTCTTCTAGTCTATTCCATTGGTCTTCTTTCCTATCTTGATACCAGTACCATGCTGTCTTTGTTACCGCTCTATAGTACAGTTTTACGTCTGGTATGGCAAAATCGCCTGATTCATCTTTCTTGCCTAGTATTGTTTTGGTTCTTGGTTTCTTATTGTTACAAATGAATTTGAAAATTGCTTTTTCTATGTATGTAAAGAATTATATAGGTATCTTAATAGGTATTGCATTTTAAGCTTTGGTTTTTAAACTAGAAATTGTTCTAACTATAGACAAAGTTTAGTTGAACTGCAGATCAGATAACTCTTGGAGTTGTGGAAAAGGTGACTGTGGGGCTAGCATCAGTAAGTGGGGCTCTAAAGACAGTGTCCCTTTCACCCCATGAACCAGGGGTCAAGGCAGAAGCCAGAAAAGTGAAATGGCTACAGAGGGAAAGAGTAATGCAGCTCAGACAAAAAGGAGACCCCCATGGCCTCCATATTCTCCTTGGGTGAAAGATGAACGTGAATCTGCAAGGAACTGACAATTGTACCTGACTAGTTGTTAGTGCCAGTATAAATCAGAAAAAGACAAAGTAGCCCAGCTGGACAGCCACCAGCTGAGGGCTTGTTGCCCACAGTCATCATCAGAAAAACCTAAAGAATTGTCCCACAGCAATGTCCAGGTAGGGAGCACATGGAGACAACTATAAGGGAAAAAGTCCTTCTTCATTACAGTGGTGACTGGGAGTATAATTAAAGAATACTTAAAAGTGTAGCACTTGCAAATAAAATTGCCCTCACAGCTCCAGAAATGATTTTATTTTTGACCTCTTAACCTCTCCGTTCATCTGTTAATACAGTTGTAATCTCAGATAGTTACAGGCCAGGGATTAAATAGTAAAGTGGCTTTTTTGTATTCATTGTTAAAATACCTAAAAATAAATTTTAAAAACTCCATTGATAGTGTTTTTTTAATTTTAGCATCTATTCTAATAGAAGCTAGTAAAAATATCAGTCTCTAAGGCTGTCACTGTAACCTATCCCTCTTTACTCAAGCCACACTGATGTCCATTCTGTTCCTCAAACATGTCAGATGGACAGAGGATGCTGAGTAGAACCTTCACCTTGTTTCTGCCAGTAATGTCCTCTCTGCATCTTCTGCGTGGCTCAGTCCCTAATCTTTAAGTTGGCTTCTTAAAGTCCTGTAGTGACCCCACTATTTACTAGTGCAGTCCACCTTCCTCAGCAACCAAGACTGCACACCCACCTTTATCATGATTACTTCCCTGCCCCCATAATATTTTTAAAAATCATCTACTTGTTTATTTTTTCTCCCACTAGAATATATGAACTCCACAAGGACAGAAATCTTTGTCTACCTATTTATCCCCTACCCAAAGCTTAAAACAGAATATAGTAAGAAAATATAAATACTTTTAGTTAATAAGTGGCCAAGTGAATATTGACTTCCAAGTACAGAAATTTAAAAATGGTTCCCCCGGATTTCACCTATATCTTGCTGCTATCTTTCTTAATCAGAATTTTTTAAAGGTTGGTTTGACAGTCTGCTTTTCATTTTGGCCAGTTTATCTCTGGATGAATGGTCTATAGGGGAGTAGTCGTCCTCAAAGTCTTCCAGTAGAACAAAGTTATGACTGATCATGATGCTTAAGTCCCAGAGAAATTAAAGTTTGCTTTGGCTCATATATAGATTACAATAAATATCAGTAAAAGAGACTACAAGCAATAGAAGTTTCATGTCATAACAAGCCATGTCCAGATGCTCAGGAAATATTAGAGAAAGGTAATCTTTTCAGTTGGGACAAAAAGTAGATCCCTTGAAGCTGTCCAAAATAAGGAAGATCAATTTATTGTTACTTCTGTCAAATTGCTTTTTAAATGGCCACGGACAGATAATGATGAAAATTCAGGACTTTCTTGGGTAGTGCCCATCAGAAAAGCTAACATGCTAAGATTCTTATTTCAGATTGCCAATAGGCATCTTCTAGGGGCAGATGCTAACTTGAGATACACATTCTAAGAACTCTGAGATAACATAAAACAATCACTAACTGTCTTAATCTGTTTAGGCTTCTGTAACAAAATTCCATTAAATGAGTAGCCTGTAAGCAACAGAAATTTATTCTCACAGTTCTGGAGGCTAGAAAGTCCAAGATCAAAGCACTGGTGGACTTAGTATCTGGTGAGAGCCCTTTTCTTGGTTCCTTATGGGCACATTGTAGGTCTGTCCTTACGTGATGGAAGGGGTGGGGTGAGTTAGCTCTATGGAGCCTCTTTTTATAGAGGCACTAATCCTGTTCATGAGGGTTTTGACCTATGATCTTACCACCTCCCAAGGACCCTACTTCCTAATACAATCACCTTGGATTTTAGGGTTCTAACATGAGAATTAAGCAGGGGGAGACACATTCAGAACTCAGTACCACCTTAAACCTTCCTGTGTGACTTATCAGGCCTTCTAGAACCAGCAGACTCCCAGATCTGAGAACCATGCACTGCTCTTGTCCTCAGACATCAGCCAGCTGTCCCTTCAAAGATTCCACATGTTGATCAGAAATACAGCCTATACCTTCAGAAGCTGCGTTCACTAATAGTGAGAGAAATGGGCTAGTTGGACCTGCACTGCTACCCCAAAGATGGTCTTAGAGTTTGTGTCTGTAAACTTTGTTACTGTGACAAAATGCCTGAGATCAATTTATAAAGTGGAAAGATTTATTTTAGCTCATAGATTCCTAGGTTTTGGTTTGTGGTTGACTGGCCTGGTGCTTTTGGGCCTGTGGCCAGGCAGTGCCTCATGGTGGGAGTATTTAGTGGGAGAGGCTGCTTAACTCGTAGCCACAAGGAAGAAGAAAGACAGGAAGTGACCAGGATATACCAAATAACCTAACTTCCACCCTCTAGGCTCTACTTCTTAAATGTTCTACCATTTCCAAGTAGCACCATGGACTAGGATCCAAGCCTATAACACAGGGGCCTTATTCAAACTATAGAAAATTTCACATCCAAGTAGTACCCTTCTTTAAAATCCTATGGTGACTTCTCCCAAGCTATTGGTTCTTTGGCTTAGTACAAAACATGCTTCAGTATCTGGCTTTTGTCCTCGACTTTATCACATTCTCCATGGTACTGGTCTCCTATATTTCTCCCTTATTGGACTGCCAGAGGGGTGGAGCTCTATCTAGTTCATTTTAATATCCCCAGTGCCAGATCTATAGAAGTTCTCAGTAAGTATTGCTTTAGTAGCCAAATGGGTGAATGAAAATGCTCTAATGTTGCTAAGCCCTGACATGGCTGTGTTTTCTCTTTCCTAAAGGACTTTGGCATCATGTTCCTGCACCACCTTGTATCTATTTTATTGATTACCTTTTCATATGTCAACAATATGGCCCGAGTAGGGACCCTGGTCCTGTGTCTTCATGACTCAGCTGATGCTCTTCTAGAGGTAAAAAGTCTTCCTTCATTTTTAAGAATATGAAATCCAAGACTCATGAAGTCCCCAAGATCATTGGTTCTCCTGTGTTACACTAGATGGTGCTTCAAAACTGCAGTCTGTTTTGTAGGTTGAACTGGTAAAAAAATGAGACCTGAAGTTAGTATATAAACATTTATACCAATTATAATTATTCCCTATTAATAGACTGATGAAAGCTTTTACTATTGCGCATTTAGATCAATTTTATAATGGGAAAATCATTATTTGAATAGGTTTTAATTGTATTATAAGTTTCACACTGATTTAAATTTGTATATAACAGCGTAATTATTAAAGGGAGATTTACATCTCAATAAAATTAAGTAGGTTAGTTTTTATTGCCATAATACATATTGCCCTAGTGTTTTTTAAAAATTAGATTTATCAGCTATTTTTTTTTTAAAAAAGAGAGAGGGACAGTGAGAGAGAGAAAAACAATTTAGTTTTTCATCTGGCCTTTGTTTCTCCGACACTGTTGTGTTCGTGATGCTGAGGTTTGAACTCGCGTACTTGCGCATGCCAGGCAAGCACTGTAACCGCCCAGCCACTGCTCCAGCCCTGACCTGGTGTTTTTAAAGTGAAAAGGGTACGTGGATTATAAAATATATATAGAAACTGTGTGTAAATAGTTTACACTGAGTCACACTACATATTATTATATAATTAAAAGCCTTTTCATTTTAAGCCATTTTATATAATTGGCCAAAAATAACTTGCAAGAAGGACTGGAGTGGGGCTTGAGTGGTGGCTCAACGGTTAGAGTGCTTGCCTGGCATGCACATGGACTGGAGTTTGAACCCCAGCACCGCATACACAACTGGGTGTCAGAGAAACCAGAACCAGATGAAAAATAATTGATTCACTCTAACTCTCTCTCTTAAAAAAAAAAAAAAAATTAAAAAAAACTTTCGAGAGTACAAATTCTATGTAGAAAGATGTCTTAAAATCTGTATTCTAATGTCTTTATTCCTGTTGGTGCCACAGTTTTGCCATCTTTGAAGCATTTATTGTTACTGTGAATGTAGAAGCAAAAGTTTTATAAAGTTGAATCTATTATGAAGGCACTTAATTAAGTTCCAATGTGTTATATACAGCACTTTAGTAAAAATGTTGGTCCCTTTAATAGTATGAAAAATGGTCCCATGATAGGTTGGATAAGTCAAATGATAACCTGGTGCTATGATTTTTTGAAGTGATTCAAGCTAAACTCTATTCAGCAGGTTTTTCAAATGGGGAAATATATTTAGTATGAGGGCAGTCCTCTGACCATCAATTACCATTTGGTTAAATCCTATGTAAGTTTAGAAATAGAAATTTATTCAGGAATTTAAAGTTTTGAAGTCAATCCTTGTACAATCAGCCAACTTTAATTCCTGTGAAAATATGATCAAGCGTGATGCTTGGTAGAGCTGTGGCTGAGAAAATATTGGCTGAATTGTCATTTTCCTTTTTATCCAGCAGAGAAAATTAATCCAGAAATCCCAGTCATGTGGCTTTAAAGCAACTGTTTTTCATCACCTGGATCCTCTTTATAAAAGATGCTTGAGAATATCCAATTAATGAGATCTTCGAAATGGGATATATGGCCTAGACATTACTGGGAAGTAATATCAAATATGAATGGATGAAAATTTACATGGTTTACCTGCCCAGAAAAAGGCAGATGGTACTTTAACACAATTTGTGGTGTTATAACCCAAAGTATGCGTGAAATTAGAAGCTTATAATCCTGACTGCTACTCAGTTCCTCTTAGGAATACATTTCTTTCATAGTTTTATGCTTTACTTAAAACTATTATAAATTCTGAGGATCCTGTCAACAGTCTTTTCAAGTATGACTCAGCCAATTTAATTTTTCATGAAGTGGAAAATGTTATTGCATGCAGAAACATCTTCATTTTATAATATTTTGTAACTGTGTGTAGTTGATGTGGAATCTATATAAATATGTAAAAAGTGATCAAGCAAAATACTATTTTCAGTCTCATCTTTTCTTCTATAGAATTATATTAAAGAGTGAGTAGTAGAGCCAGACATAGTGACACATGCCTATAATCCCAGCCACTTGGGAGGCTAAGGCAGGAGGATCACAAGTATTATGACCAGTCTCAGCGATTTAGCAAGGACTTAAGTAACTTAGACTCTGTTTCAAAATAAAAAAATAAGAAATAAAAGGACTGGAATGTGGCTCAGTGGTAAAGTGCTCCAGGGTTTAATCCTCAGTACCACAAATAAATAGTGAATATTTGAAAACAGGATGATTTATTCCCTTGAAAAATTTATAGTATAAATGTGTGGTCACTTAAATCACTGCCCTAAATTAAAGTCCTTCTCATAGACACTTTGAACATTAATGACTTTCATCTAGAAAATGACCCAGTAGTAACTTTGCAAATTCTACCTAAATGGATTAGTTGAAATAACATGACCTTGACCCCTTCTTCATTTCTAAGTTTGAGAAAAGCAAGAATACTGTCTCCCCAGAGAACTCCCTCTGCCCATTTAAAGAAATGGTCATTACTCTAAACAGAAAGGAAAAACAATATAGAAAAGCTCCATATATTCTGTATTAAGCTTGTGTTGTCAGTGTGTGGGGCTCAGTAAAGCTTTAAAAGATTATCAAGCACTTTCTATTTTGATCTGTTATGCTATATTTCTATTTTGGTTCTCTGGCTTGCTAATGTCATATATAATATAAAAGTTTCTTATTTTTCCCCTCTGCTTTCCTGAAATCAACCATATAATTGAATTTTTCAGGTGTTCGAATATTTTACTAAATCTGTGACAGGCAGTAGTTCTACTTATGGTTAATGCTGCATTTCATTCAACTTGAGTAATTTATTAATACTAATGTATGATGCATGACATTTTCAAGTTGCAGGCAGTTTTATGCGTCTGATAAACTATGTTATAGGGGACTTATGCATATTGAAAGAAACTTTCATTTATCAGCTTAGCTAAATTAATACATTACTTTCCTTCCTTTTTATAGGCTGCCAAAATGGCAAATTACGCTAAGTTTCAGAAAATGTGTGACCTCCTGTTTGTTATGTTTGCCATGGTTTTTATCACCACAAGGCTGGGTATATTTCCTCTCTGGTGAGTATGCCAATCTTTTTTCCAGTCAAGCCGCTTTGTCCAAATAAGCTTTAGAGAACATTTTCCTTTTGAATTACACTCCAAAGACTTAATAAGAGGTTTAAAGATGGTGGGGGGATGGACTCAAAAACAGCATGATTTCTTCTTGCAAAAGAGAGTTGCATTAGTGTACTAATATTTTCCACAGCATAGTTCAAGAAAGACAGGACTTATATAGATTCTGAAGCCATGAAAAGCCTTCCATTATTTTCATCCCTAGTCTAGACTATGGCTCAAGAACCTCAGATGAAAAGGTAGATAGAATTTATGTTAAGAAAGGAACATGATATTGCAACCAGTTGCACGTCAGAGTTCTCCTTCCCACGAGTCACGAAGGGTCACCCTGGATCAGCAGCAGGAACACCACCTGGAAACCTGGAAATGCAGATTCCTGGGCCCTGCATCAGACCTGCAGAGTCAGAGGGCCCTGTTTGACAAATCTTCCCAGTGGTTCTGCTGCACAGTGAAGTTCAAAAACCTCTATCCTAAACAAGTCTCATCAGCTGTATTTACAGCTAAATATAGAAAGTTTAACTCAAAAAAATTCTCAGTCTCTGTGACTCTTCAGTGTCTGGATGACTTTTCTTTCGTTGAGAGCTAAGAAGATATATTTTGATGGAATTTAACAATCTTTTCCATAAAAAAAAATAGGTCCACTTTTGTTAATCTTTTCCTGGAAAGCACTTACTTTTAAAGAGAACGATCTCTCCTTAATACTTGAAGTCTATCATTAATGATAGATTTTTTTCTTCCATTTTGAGAGATTAAATTGAGAAATTCAAAGCAGCGAGAATTGGAAAATGCAGAATAACAAAGGGATGTAACAATATCTTAACCATTTGCCCCAGTAGAAAAACAAGGGGCCTGTGAGTAAATGATGTCTATCACTAAGATTCTATTCATGGAGCATGAACATACAGCCACTCACCCCTACACATGTCCGTGTGCAAGGCTTTTCCTTGAGTACCAAGGCTCTTCTGGATACTTTATTATGAAGATCGTTTCCAAGCAGCAGCACTGTGTGTTGGCAACAGACATTTATAAAACCTCATTATAGTTTAACATGATTATAGGTAGGAAACCCTGAAGTAATTTTGAAAATATAATATGCCTGTAATTATTTCAGGGTTGGAGCTCTTTCAAGATTACTAGCAGAACTATACTAGCAGAATAAAATAAATTTAAGAAAAATTCACAGAATACTTCCTCAGAAGAATGGCAAGAAGCTTTTCCTACTTAGGATTCCTAAGAAGCTGAGTTTTAAATACATATGCATTACCATCAAGGACTTTGATTTGCTCCTTTCCCGTTAAGGGTAGAATTGAATTTGAGATGCATCTCTTGGCCTTCCCTTGGGGTAGCATGTAAGAGCTCTTAAGGTGTAGGCATCAGTCCACTACCTAGAACATAGTCCTCAGAACAAAGAAATTCTGCCCTTCTGCCGGTAAAATCCCTCATAGGCACAGTCTGTGGTGCTGACCTCTATTAGCTGCTTAGAAAAGAGTGCGTGATCAAATATAAAATCAGAACTTTGGTTGCAAATGCTTTATATTTCTGCTCCCATTCCCTTTTATGCAGCTGAGTTTTTGAAAAACAACTCGAGAGAAATCTTTTATTGCTTATAATACAAAAAATAACTTATGTACCTGTTGCCACTATAGTTGTAATGAATAAAAACCTTTTCAGATATGTATAGTAATATGGATGCATGGATGGTCTTGGTTTTGACTCTGCCATGATTAATAAAACATGGTAGGCATTGTTGGTATTTAAATTTCTCACATGAATGACAATAACAATTAGTATTTTAGATATTTGTTTTAATATTGTGAAAATATTTAAAAATTTCTTTTCAGCTTGGAAATTCTATAATAGGAAAGGGCATTTTAGATTGCCAGCCAGACTCCCTCTGTATGGAACAATTCTTTTATCAGTTCCCTGATAAGGAGTATTGCTTTAAAAGTCCAGAGGAAAATGCTTTCTTATAATAAATGAAATTTGTGTCCTTTTGATTTGAGTTGAGAATTCTTAATCTGGTTTAGAATCACCTAAAACTATATGTGAAGTGTGTATGTGCGTGTGCGTGCACGCGTGCATTTCCTACTAAAGCCTATACGGCTTTCATAGATTCTCAAGATCTGTGAATTCTTTCCCTGCTCTCAAAAGTGCTTCTGGAAATGGAAAACAGAAGTGTACCTTACCACTTCCAAAGGAGAACTCCAGTGTGTGAAACTTTCTAATATAACATCTTCGGGCTTTCTCTTCTACAGAAAGCATCCTTAATCCCCACAGTTGCTCTTGTGACATTCTACCCACAGCATGAGAGCCAACAATAGGCTTTGTTTAACACCTCTAACATTGTGGCAGGAGCTTTCAAAGCGTTCATATTGTATTAGTGGTAAGCTGCTGCCAGCCTAGACTCTCCCATCCTAAAGCCGTTTGATCTTTATGTACTTTTATTCCTAATTATGCTTTATTTGCATACCTGAATACATAAATCCATCTACCCCTGTCTGAGTGCATCATGCTGTGTTCAGATACCACCCAAGCCCAGAAGGGCCTTCTGAACTACATTCCATGTGACACTTGGCCCTTCTTGCTTTGTGTTACTTGAAAATACACCTTTCATATTCTTCCAACTCATGGGAGAAATATGTTGACCAAAAAGATCTCCTGTACACTACCAAAAAATCTCTTTATTGTAACCTCCATCCCCCAGCCACTAATCTTCCTGTCTCAATTTTTCTACTCATTATGAAGCCTTCTGATAGCTCTGTCATCTCACCTCTGATTTCATTATTTTTCTAAGGTATATGAAAGACCTGTGTCACAGGTATTGTGGAAGTCAAGATGTACATAGCCTCAGCCATTGCCAACATCAAGGTCATGAAGGTTTACTGCTGTTTTTTTCCTTAGGGTTTTATAGTTCTAACTCTTGCATTTAGGTCTACACTCCAGGGGTAATTTTTATACGTGGAAGGTAGTAGGGATCCAGTTACATTCTTGCGTGTGTGGGTACCTGGGCATACCCACACCATTTCTTGATGGGCTGCTCTTTTCATTTTGATCATCTTCATCCCACACCTCCAATGGAGCAAACTCTTCTTTGTCACATTTCTCATTTACTACTCTCCTACTGGCTTTGTGCCATTTCTGTCTCTTGGAATCACTGTGTTCTATCCCAGATTGAGTCATCCATCCTGTCTGGGAACTCTCTATCCTAATAAGAGGACACAGAGATAATTTTACAGCCCTCATTCCCTTGCTCTCCAAGCTGGAGTGCTGTCCAAGGAAATGGTGAGTGTTTTTGTCCTGAGGACATCTGGGGAACACCTACCTCCTCCACACACAGGTTATCCAAATAGATCTCTCCACATTGTTCCTTCCTGGTGATTCCACTGTCCTCTGTGGCTTCATTGTGTAGACACTGCAGCCAGTGCCTGACCTTGCTGTTCCCAGGATGACTTAGCACCGGACAGTACAGCTCCTACATCCGCCACATTCAGCCCTTATTCCTGCTCACCTGCCAGTCTGCAGAATTCCATGCTTGCCTTTTGTTGTCTATGTAGGATTGAGAGATGAGAAGAATCTAATTTGGAAGAGACTTTTATTGTTAAATAGTTCAGCATCTACATGGGTAATTCCAAGGGAAGGAGACCCTCCACCTCTAAAGAGAGTCGCCTCCAGTTGCACAAACAGTAATCATGAGGGTTCCACCCCACGCTGTCACATCTGCCTCTCATTATCTCTGCCCTTTAGTTCTAATTTCCATTCTATACCAGGGCCCGGCAAATATTTTAAAACAAAGTAAATAAAAGTTTGCCTCTTACCTATCATCTTTGTCAAGATAAACATTGTAAATTCCTTCAGTCCTTTGTCCCTCTAGCTTTCAGGCTTTCTTCTCTGACTCTGGATTTTATATTATCAAATCTGTGAAAGTTATATTAGTTTTCCAAAATGTAGGTTTGTTTCCAATAATACGACTTGAATATGTTACACTACCAACAATGAATCACTGGTGCCCCAAATACACATATAATCATCCATCCATCATTCTAAAAAAAAAAATGACATAAATATTGGATTTACATTTTTTAGTAAACTAAATCCCTCATTTAAAAGAAAAAATGTGTATTTTAGCCTTTGTATCTGGACAATGATTTGATCCTTTGGGGGCATAAGCCTATCTTTGTAAGCAGTCATCATTGATCTCCATCTCCCTTTCCTGTACCTCATTTGTGTGCCCTCCCTGAAGTTCCTGACAACCTCCCATATTGTGTGAAGTTGTGGTTTCAATTTGGCACAGAGAAGATTGTGCTCAGTCTCCTTTTAGCATTCATCACAACGTCTAGCACACAATGGCTACTCAGTAAGTATTTGTCGAGTGAATTAAGGACTCTCTATAATTCTAAATGGTCTCACATCTGTTTTCTTAGCTGAACTCCCTAATCTTCATGAAATTGGATGAGTGCAATTTATCCCTTAGTCCACAGAGAATTTTGAATCATTTAGTCAATGATTCACAGAGGCGCTCTGGACTCTGATCTCCTGTTATCAGTTCAATTAAACAATTCCTTACTATGTTCCATTTGTTCTTTCTGCAATATAACACTGTCTTCTTTAAGGCCATAAAGCAATTGATAGCATACATCGTTCGGTAGTTGTTAAATAAAAAGAATCATTTAAATATAATTGTCCCTGTCATTATGCCCCTGCCATCATGCTGTATTGTAAACATCATCATCTCTTGACCATGCATTAGAGTGTATTAAAGAAAAAGGCAAATCTAGAGAAAGCCTGAAATGAAAGCAGCATGGTGCAGCCGTGAGAGCGGTTAGGAAAGGCTGCTTGTTGGGAGTTGCAGTTCATCCTGCAGTGTCTGAAGACCAGCATAAAACTTCTCTCTGCACCTACATTCCCATTAGTGAAAGAACAATAATATGTTCTGCTTATCTTACCAAAAAGGTTAAGTAAAGATCAAGTGAAATATTGTTGTAGTGTTTTATAGAGTACTTTATCAATGTTAAGCATCTTTAAAATGTGTTTACTTCTGAAGATGGAAATTCCTATTATGGCCAAGTGGTCAGAAATTTTATTACATTTTAATGACTTCCAACTAGTGTAGATCAAGGAACCATAACCATTGGCACTTTTGAAATAAAATACAATTCTGAAACACTCTGTCCACAAATGAGACTTGAACTGTCTTGGTTTAGTCACTTCTGTTCTTAGTACTCAGCTTGTGATATTGAAAGCACTCCTGTTTGTATCACTCCGTCCAATCCTCATACCTACCTTGAGCCACTAAAAGTCACTGTTGCCATTCGCAATCTCATGTAATGTCACAAAGTGTCAACTTTGTTCTGTTCTTTCAAATCTCAGAATCAAAAGTCATTATCTGACCAAAAATGAGCAAACCATGATTGTCAGAACCTGAGTGTGCAACCTGATGGTGAGTTTCCAGCGTCCCCTGCACATCTCAGCAAATGTCAATGCCATGGCTGCAGGAGGGGTAGAGTTGTCCTGTGCCTTCAGTGTTCTGGTGTTGAGCAGACAGAAGTACACACCTCAGTATGTTACATTCTGTTGATTTTGTCCCTGTAAAGTAGGAGAATTATTTACAGATTTGTGTTCTCTGAAGGCCCTGCAGTTAAAAACAAGAAGTTATAAAGGAATCTCAATCTCTTGACACTTTCCTTTAGAAGCTTTGAAATTTATTCAGAATAGAATATCCATCTTTTCTGATTCATTTTTCAAAATATATTTTATCAAAGTAGCAAGGCCTGTATACTTGTCTAAATATCTGATAATAAACAGATTAGTTTCAGAATTCACAAGTTTGAAAAAATACTGATTGTTTTTCTTGGAAACCCTTGACAAACATATTCTGAAGTTTTCCTTAGAGCTGGTCTATGTTAAATATATTAGAAATACAGAAAAGAAACCTGAAATCCTTTTGCTACAGGTATTTTGGTATATCGTTAATACTTCCATTAGTCTCAGTTGATATCTAACACCTTGATAAAGTGGGACACAGTAGATGGACGTGTGTGGCTGCTTTGTCACCTTTCCAAAGGACATTATAGTTTTAATTTCACAAGTGAAGGGCTGAGCAGGAATCAGCAGTGGCTTGTAGGACAAAGCAGTATACTGCCTATTTTTATAAATAAAGTTCTATTAGAATACAACCCTGTCCATGTGTTACATATTATCTGTGGCTGGGTTCTGCTGCAATGTCATGGTTGAATAGTTGTAACAAGAGTTATAGCCCCCAATCCCAAAGCACTTATTTAATCCTTTATAGAAGTTTCCTTAAAGGCCAGGCCATTAAGAATTAGTCTTAAAGTTAAGAATAGTGCAATTGGCAGACTGATGCATTAAATGGCTATAGACATGGGATATTTTCCATAATATGTATTTACTTTTGGCAGAAACAACTAAATCCTGAGGAGTGGAGTAGGGGGCAGAATTATGCTCTCAATGAAGAAGCCCTTTTCCTGTTGTGATTTGAGTCAGCAACAACAATTTTTTAAAAAATACAGTATCCTAATAACTAACACTCTCTATACAGAATTGATGTCTTGAATGTTCCCCCTTTCCCTCCCTTCCAGTTAATGTAGAAAATCGTTTGCTAGGGAAAGAGATAATATACCAAAAGATTGTTCGCTCAAAGTATTATAAAATATGTTGACACATCTTTAGGAAAAGTTTGATATGGCTGTCTCATATGCTTTAAAAAATATCTGAGTATTATACTAAAATCTAATGCCAGGACCAGACCAGAGATTTAAAATTGTGTATTTGACCAAGGGTCTCTCTCACTTGTTTGAGAGAACCAATTATTTATGGAAAACACTATGACAAGTGACATCAGCTACGTTTCTGTTTGCTTCCATTATAACGCACAGTTGTGCACCAGGCTATTCCTCTTCCTCACCCGCCCCTGAATTTTTCTGGCTGTGTCTGTTCATTCACAAGTCCTTTCCCATGCCTTTCAATGCCAACTCTGGAGTTGGAAGTGTTGTAAAGGATATTGAACCACAGCATCAATCCCATCTCCAGAGTCATGCTGTCCCTTGTGGGACTGTCCCACGTGTCTCCATGTCTTTATATTGTCATTTAATCTTTCTATGTCTGTGTCATGTTTCACAGATAAGAGAGCAAACACCATAATTTTCTCATAGACAATGCACTGTGAGCCTGCTCTGCTTGGGGCACAGTGGCCGTTAGTGACACAGATGTTGATTAGGAGTATGCCCAGGAACATCCAGTACTGAAAACACCAAGTCTTTGTTAAATTGACAGGTGAAATTTTATAATTTCTCATGTCCCTAGTCACAATCCTCACTGAGATATTTTAGCTCACAATGTCTTTCCTTACGATTCAGAGAAGATGCAGTCAAAGAAGATGTTGGTAACTCAGTAGCGTCCCAAAGCAGAGCGTGTTAGCCACTGTTTGTTTTGGACAGGATTTACAGAAACAGAATTGTTCCATTGTCAATAAATACTGCCCATATCCACAACAGATCATAAATGCTTAGTTTATAATGTGAAATGTCAACTGAAAACATGGGAATTATAAAAATGGAAAATCGTAAAGTAAGTAAATACACTAAAAATGCTAACCATGACTAGCAGCTGGGTCAGGACCTACTGAGTCCTCGATGCATGGTGGCTCCTGAGTTGACTCAGGATTCAGGGAAGGGTAGGAAGAGAGCAACTGTCCAAATGCAGAAAAAATAGAAAATAACAAAGAAACTTTTATCCCCTTCCCCACCCAAGGAAGTGTCCTGGCATAGTAATTTTTAGTTCTTTGTAAAGGACCTAGACCATCAGTGCTGGCCACTGTTGGGTCTTAGAGTTAGGTGGCCAGCCTCAAATTCATAACCAGCTCCATGTTTCTCAGTGCAACTTGAGTTAACGGTCTTAACTCCTTTTTTGAAAGAATAGAACGTGAACTCGCATATCACTTTCATAGACATTGTGTCTTCTCTGTATCCTGTGTAGTCCGGGCTCATGTCTTAGAGGTGTTTCAAAATGAATATTTAACCTGCTTTGTTGGTGGTCAATACATTGTGTTGTGACATTTGACTTACATATTCAGTCATGAAGAAATGTAACATAGCGTTTATTATTTGATTTCTTCAAAAAAGACAGAGAAACACGTTCCAAGAAATGATTCTGACCATATTCCATTTGCCCATGTTAAAATGATCAGACTGAAATGGTTCCAAATGCTTTTAAAATCTGAACAGTAAAGAGGTATTGTTTTAATTAAGATTGTTAGATTATCTTCTTACGTGTAAATGTAGCAAAATGTATCTGATGAAATGGAATCATCTGTTCCCTGTGACATTACTACTCAGCAGTGCATGCTCATCAAATCAACATGGTGGTGGTTTTGGACTGGCTTTTGGATGGCTTGCACTTGACATACTTGTGACATTTTGCTTTCTCTTTTCTTAATCTTGATTTCTATCCATCCTTTGAACAGTTGCCTTATTCTGAAAATAACTTTACGCACAATAAGAGATATTTATTTTTATCTTCTAGCCTACTTTTCTCTCAGAGGTGAGATAAAATGGTGCTTTATGTATGATACAGAGAGATGTTTTTGAGATATACATCAAATAAACATTTGTATATGGATATAGAAAATACAGCAAAATTAAATTTTACTTAGATGCGTCAGATGCCACATCAGCTGCTTCCAGGAGTTCATGGGCTTTTCTAGTAATTAAAATGTGATATGACTATCAATTGCTTCCTGCTGCTAAAGGAATAAAATTGAATTATTTGCCACATAAATAAGGGCCTTAATTGTTTTGACATTTCAGCTAAAGCAATTCCCATGAATTTACATGAAAATCCAGAATTTTGTTAAAACTGTTTTGCTAGCACTTGTGCCTGCAGAGTCTTTGTGCTACAAATGAACCTAAAACTGTCGTGTTATTTAAAATTAGGGTCACTGTTTGCTTCCCTAGTCCAGTGTCTTGAGAACCTTCAACAGCAGCCACATGGGTTTTCTGTCACCTGAGAACGATTCTGACTGCCTTCCCCTAACAGCAGGGGTGGGGGTGGGTAGAAATTAAGTTAGCACTGTGTTCCTGTTACGCAGTAACAACTTGCTGCGCCTTCCTTATTGCTTCTATCTCTGGGAACTTCTTGGCTGTGAAGAGCGATGCCCTTTCCTATTGAAAAAATGGGAGAAAATTTTGACAGACCTGTCACTGGAGTTGTCATTTAGCCAAATGAGTACCTTGCAGTAGAGATAGCTAGATAGACATTTTCCCCAAAAGGTGTAAGTCTCTCAACTCCAGCTCGGGAGGAAGACTAAGTGCCTTTCCATTAAAGGTCCTATGACCTTTTCTAAACAAAAGCCTCTGCTGTGCATGCAGCTGTTGGAAAGTGGAGCGTGCTGAAGTTGCAGGTGTGGGTGGGGGTTCTAGGGTCTTGCCCAGGAATCTAGACTGAAGCAGACATGTTCATTTGTAATCTTTTCCCATGCCTGATGTCATCCTCAGGAAGATTGCTCAGGTCTTATCTTTGAATGAATCAGAAAATATATTGACTATATATTTTAACCAACATTCAGAAAAAGAGTGGTCTGCTGCTAAATCTAATCTGTAAAGTGAGAGGACAAATAGCAGACATGTTCTAGCTCTGAAGTGTCTGGAGTCTATGATTTGGCATTTACAAGAGGGTCAGTGAACTTCTAGTAGAAATGTTTGTCACGTAATCCCTGCGAGGGATTCAAGAGGGGGAGAACAGTCAGAGGTAAGCAAAAAGACAGTGAAGAGAGACTACTAGTTTTAAACATTTGCAGTGTGTAGAAGGAAAGAAATAGGATGATCGGTGGTCACTGGAAAATGCCGAAGAAGGCCATGCGGTGGCCCAAACACTGGGCAGGTTCTGAGGGCGCTAGCACTGGAGGCTGTGGACACCTCCCACAGCTAAATGAGCTCTGTCTTAGGAGACTCAGCAGCATGTCTTCAACATGGCTTACTTCGCTAGAAATAGGCTAATCCAGAACAATTTGGTTGAACAAATAAACTGTGGGGAAAAACACCCATCAGTGTTAGTGTGGGCTAGCTGGCTGTCGTCAGCAGGGTTAATCAGGTTGTATATTACTTTGCTTTCTTATAAACTTAGTTTTATTCTGAAGAACAGTGATGATAAAGGACTCATATCAAACTCTTTGGATTAAAAGTTGCTTAGCTAGTACAACAAAAATGAAAAAGGAAGGTGGGTTTATATTTAGTGATCTGTTTCTGGATTACCTTTTGGGAGTAATTCAGAAGAGCCAATTCATTTCATGCCTCCTGCTACAAAATGCATGTGGGAGTCAAGCTGCTATTTTCACTAAGACACTTATTGGTGATTTAAAAAGAATACTCCCACATATAAAATCACTATTCTGCCAAATGACACTGTAGAATTTCAGCTCCCAGAGTATAAGGTAGAGAATAACCTTTTAAAAATAAAGGACCTTATTGATTAAAAATTAAGATCCAGTCACCCACAAATCAAAGCATTTAAAAAGGTATAATGTCCTCAGGCCAGTTAGTCTCTGAGCACGTGTTCCTTGGCTACATAGTGCTCCTGTCACCCCTCAGTTTTCACAGAACAGCACTTTGAATATTCAGTCAATAGGGGACTTCCTGACCTGGAGGCAGAGGACAAGTCTTTGAGGGAATGAGGCTTACATCAAAGTCAACTGCTCAGATTAGATCACTGAAAATATCCATAATTCAGCTGCAACATGTAGAGATGGGAACTATCTCTTGATGGTTGGCATCTTACATCCAGGTTTTTCAGATTGAGCTGATGCATGTACAAGGAAGGCAGCAAAGTGACAGGCTTTCTGGTGACAGGCACTATTGCCTGCCTTTCCCATCATCCAGCCCACTTTACTCTCACCTTCCTTTGTCCTCAGAAATCATGGCAAAATTCTATCATCCTACCTGGCCTCTGGTCCTTGTAAACATGTGGATCTGACTCTGGACTTCGGAGAATTTGTCTAGAATTTGTGTTGAGGGGGTTAGTTGGCAGCCATGCCCAGTCTTTCCACCACCGTTTCTCCGTTTCCCTCTGAAGAGGCATTGCTTCCTGGGCTGCCTTGACCTCCTCTTGACCTGATAGCATGCCAGCCTCTTTAGAGGCATGAGTAATTGTGATAGAGACCAGACTGTGGAATAGGATGACAGCGTCTTCCATTAGAGCTGTGCTCACCGCGAATGCATCTGCAGTACACGAGAGGGTCTGAGGAAAAACACAATGGAAACCTTTCAAGACTGATTCAATTAAGTGCCTCCCGGGAGAGGGTGAGCGCCAACAATGGAAAATTCAATATTGGCTGACAGACACTTCATCTTGTAAATGTCCTTTTTTCTCTAATGTGTAAGGAAAAAAATTCTGCAGCAACCTTTTGAAAAATATGCCATTTGGGTTTTTTTTTTAAAGATAATTTAGTTTTTCATGTGGCTTTTGTTGCTTGGACACTTCGTTGCGTTCGTGTGCTGGGGTTTGAACCTGCGTCCTTGCACATGCCAGGCAAGTGCTATAAGCACTGAGCTGCAACTCCAGCCCTGAGGTTTTTTAGAAAGGTAAAATCTCTTTCAAATTCTTTGATGCCAATGTTCATGGGAAATTCATTAGGGGAGATATGAGATTATGAATGAATGGTTGCAATACTAAAACCAATTGTTTAGATGTGCAGTTGAAATCCTGCATGAAATTATTTGCATTTGTGGCCCTTGGCAGGGTCCAAAAAGAAGAGTAACTGTTGAGTGAGATATGGTAGGGTGGGTACAAATGATTTTATTCTTTACCTTACATATGAATAAAGCAATATAATGTGCAGTTATTTTCCAAAAACTGAATTCAGAATTAAGCAGGAAACAAGTTGTTTTTCTTTGTCCTAGAAGTGGTGTAATAGTCAATAAGCATGTTTAGTTTATAAATGGCCTTTGAGCTGCTAATAGGGAAATATTCATTGTGAACCATCTCTGTAGCAGGATCCAAATGGGATCAATAGGTGAATGTGAATCATTGTAAACGTCTTTAAATGTGATTGTAGCATTGCGGCTAAATCTTTCAAAAGAGTATGAAATATTTATAGATTAAATAATACAGTGTCAGGAATTAGTTTCTGAATAATCCAAGGTAGGCAGAGGGAGGAAGAAGTGAAAATACATTGACTTGAGTTAATTATTGTTGAAGTTGCTGCAGAGAGGGAGGGTCATTATGCTATTTTCTTTCTATTCGTATTTGTTTGAAATTTTCAGTAATAAAAGTTAAAACCCTAAATATGGAAATTAGTCATATTTTATATACAAGGTGAGAGATTGAAATTGTGAACCTCTTGACTTAAGACAGGCTTCCCTCCTTAATGAAGTTGGTGGGGACGCACAGTGCTGCTTTCTGCTCACAGTTAACTTGCACAGGGCCGTTACTTTTTCCCAACGAGAAGAGGTATAGATCAGCTTCGTGGTACAATTTTGATGGATGATAGGAAAAATTTAATGGTGCTAATTATTAAAAAGTAATGGCAGTTTGTCAGGAATCAAAGAGAAAACAGTCACTTTGTGTTTCTGGTATATATCCTTGCTTTATGATGACTCTTTTGGCACTGTGGTTATGTGTACTGTGCTAAGACCATGGAAGTTTAGAACTTCGAAAGTTTAAAATTATATCTTAGTGTACTTACTGTTGTTCCTCAGGATAGGATTTAAATAAAGTATCCATAAGGGATAGACTTTGAAGAAAGTATATAACTGAAGATTATAACTTGTAGTTTGCGTGGTAAAATTCTTAATAGGTTGTTGGTCAAAGAAAATTTCATGAGATTCCTTTTTACACCAAATATAATTTATCAGAAGTTCGTTCAGGCTCAGAGCTAAGCACCAGGAATACAGAATGAATATAATCCCCCTGCCCCAATAGGCCTGCAGGCCAGCTCTAGCATTACATGACTAGCTCTAACCACCACAGGTGGCCAGAAGTAGTAAACACAGGTAGCAAATTTTGCAGTCAGAATGCAGTAGAAGTTCTGGTTAATTCTGAGCAGGGAAACAGGGGTGGTTTAACCAAGGAAATATTTGAGCTGGGCTTAAAGAATGATGGTAATAAATGAGAAGAAGGGCAGGCAATTCTAAGGTCAAACTGCAAAAGCAGAGAGGCAGGAACGAAGTATGATAAAGAGTAGAATCCTAGTTAGGTTCTTTTTTTGCAGGGTGGAGAGAGGGATGAGCAGGGGGGATGCCTACTGGTGATTGAACACAGAGATGCTTTATTACATCCTCAGCCCTTTTAATTTTTTATTTTGAGACATGGTCCCACTAAGTCGCTCAAGGCCTCACTAAATTGCCAAGGTATGATCCTCCTGCCTTGGCCTCCCAAGTTGCTGGGATTATAGACATTAGCCATCATACCTGGCCAGGGAATAGGTTCTTGGATTGCATCTTATTATACAAAGAGTTTCTAAGGTTAGACCATAAGAGTATATTAAAATATTCCATGAAAATTCCTAAGTTTACTAGGTACACAATAAGATGGTCTCACTATGAAAAGCAAATAAGGTAAGAACTGAGCAGGGACAAGGCTAGAATCATGTCTTCTGTCTTGAGTGAGTTGGGAGGAATGATGGATAGATTTCTCTGACATTTAAATTCTTTCGTTTTCTCTCATAGTTATTTTTTAATTTTATTTTTCACTGAGCATAAACAGTTGAGTCCTCAATGAAATATTCCCTAACGTGACTGACTCTACTCTGTAGCACAGTGTGAAGAGGGTATGGGAGAATAGACAAGGTTAGAAGAACCAAAATTTAGAGGGATGTGCCTTAGGCTCTCCATATCCAGTGAGGACCTGATTTTGAAAAGCTTAAATCAGCAGAAAATAGGGGGAAATGAGTGCTGCACCCTTTTCCAGAATTCTCACGTGAGAAAATCCCATGCATTTTTCATCATGTACATGGTGTTCAATGGCATGTAGTGCATTGTGTCTCTGAACTGGTGGAAATTCATTTTACCCAAGGAAAATTTGAAGAAAATATGGAAAGGAGATAAATTGACTTTCTTAACAATTTTTATATAGCTTGAAGTTTCAAAATGACGTGTATTATCTGCAGAATTAGAAATTATTAAAGCCATTCTAATTAAGAGAAAATTCAGGTTATCATAGGAATAGTTGAAAGTTTTCTGCGTGTAAAATAGAAGATTCTATGAGGTAATGGTGACCAGTGATTAAAAAAAAAAAAAAAAACCAGGCAAACATTTCAGTCCTTGCCCTTAAGAAGCCTTCAGTCTAGGACAGCAGACATCACTCACCTCATTCCCACATGGAGAGCAGCATGAAGTCGACCTGCTCTTAAAATGCGGCCTGCGTCAGGGATCAGGAAAACTTCACTTAGGAATGACTTAGCCATCTGAAGAGAGTCTGGCCACACTGGCCACCGGGGACTCAGGTTCTGCTGGGAAATTAAGAAAGTGTTCTGAAATTGTTCACAGCCATATTCTGATTTCTTTAAATACATATATTCTGCAGTGACCACCTCCTGACCAAGTATTGCCACCTGATTTTATTGCTCATATTGTTTTTTCATTTTTGATCATTTGAAACAAGATCTTGAGGGGCTGGAGATGTAGCTCAGTGGTAGAGTGCTTGCCTGGTATGCAGGGCCCTAGGTTCAATCCCCAGCTCCATCAAAAAATAAGGTCTCATGGGAAGACTAAGTCTACTATGAAAACTACCTAGTTCAGGTAGAATGGTGGCAGACAGAAATAAATGGATTGGAGAGGAAAGCAGGAGATTAGCTACATTGGTTATAGAAAGAAGGGCAAGAGAATAGAGGCATAAAGGGTATGTCACAGTTTTTAGTTAAGTGACTTGATGAGGGCTAGAGTCATTGACTGAGATGATGATTAACTGAACAGACCCTGGATAAAACCTGTGCACACTCAGATCTTGGCTCTGTCGCTGTCTGAATAACTGGCTGGATGCTAACCTCAGTTTACTTACCTGCGAAACTTGGGGATGAAAACTAGTATATCTCTGGGTTTAAGGTGATTAATAACAGGACTGACAGAAATGGTGGTGGTGGTAGTGGTAGCAGTATTATTAGGGATAGGAATAGGGATGGGAGGAAACATGAGTTTGGCTTTAGAGGTGCTGCATAAATATCCAAGAGGAGGTATAAATCCATAAGTAGTTTTTTAATGTGCCACAATTTGGAGCATTATTTAAAAAAACAGCTGGAAAACAAATTTGGAGAATCATAAGCATTGTGGTAATGAGACCAGAGTTCACGTATAAATTAGGAAAATGTTTATTTCAGGGCCACAGGCAGATGCTTTAAGGACGTGTCACTATCATGGATGTTACCGTGCTGCATTTACAGAGCAGCAGCAGTAGCATTCTAAGTGTTGGTTCCTGGTGCACGGGGCATGTAAATAACATGGAAGTCCCGGGGTTGCACAGTTGGCATCTGAAAGCATCAGTTTCAGCCCAGCATTCGTTTCAAATGATGAGCACATTGTTGGCAGCTCACAGTTGCAGAGGGCCCAACTTCAGTCAGGACATTAAGGGAAAAAATTGAGCTTTGACTTGGCAGTCATTTGTCTTACTCTGCAGAGGAAAAACAATCACAGTGGATAATGATAAAAATGCATAGTGTTAGCATTTTGTTGGTATTGCAATTTGCTTCAGTTCTGCCTGTTACACTGCTCCCTTTAAACAGCTTCCAAATTCACTTTGTATTAGCTTCAATGTGAGGTTCCATCTCCTTTATTGCCTACCATTCTAATAACTTTATTTTCAGGAACCTAATGTTCTCATTTCTTTTTTTTTTTTCTTTGTGTGTCTAATGCTTTCACTAAAACTAAAGCCTTGGCAGTAAATAGGCCAAAAACAATTATCATGGCACAATGCACTGAAAAATTACGCCTGTGGGTATAAATATTGCAAGAAAAGTGTGAGGAGCAGCCCTGTTTGGTTTACGCTTGTCAGTCAGTGTGTCTGCGGGGACAGTCTGGGTTGCTGAAGTGAGGGCCCCACTTACTGTCCATTTGCTTGGAATAGAAACTGACCAGGCATCCCCTGTTCTCAGTACCTAATGTTTAATTAAGGGTCCATAAATGCCTTGGCAGGTCCAAAGCAGCTCCAGTGCAGTCACTGGCCTCTCAGATTCTATGCTGTAAAGAGGATGCAAAGAGATCCTGAGCATATGTTGAAAATGAAATAGATGCACATTAAAGCACAATTCATAGGAAGAGACCAGGCAGAAGGAACCCCTACCCTCTATACCCTCTGGGAATGGTCTCCGCCTACTACTGGAACACAGGGATTGATAAAAATGAAGGAAAAAAGTAGATGCTGAGGTTGGAGAGATAAAAGAGGGACAGCACAAATTAGGGACTTTCATGGGCTGGGTGTAAGGTGTTTGGGGTTTTGTTCTACTTGCACTGGACGATCATTAGAAGATTTGATAAGGATGATTCCAATGATCATGATTATCCCTGACACCTTTCAGCTTTATGGAACGTAGGATCACACCCTGTTGCCGCTGCATACCCATCTCCTTGGGATGGTTGCTTAATGGTACAGTGATTGCCTTTCCTGGTGAAATGATTTTTCCTTGACTCAACAGATTTTAAGTAAAGAAGGTACAGTTTTCCCCAGAGCTGCATACTGCTTGTGGCTCTTCCTAACTCTCCCAGTTGTTGAGGCGGAATATTTAAAATGGAATAGCAGTGTCTGTATTTATGTATGCCATCCTGAAACAAGAGGCAAAAAAAAAACAATAATTACTTGTTGGAGCCTTATAAGAATTGCTTTAACAAGGTCAATATGAAAACCTCTAGCCCCATTCTGTATTTTAGGAAGCTTGATGGTTTTGACTGAATTTAAAGGAGAACGTCTTTCAGTAAAAATCTCTAATGAACGTTGCCTACCCTTCGGGAACATGGCTGTTCAGTGTCATCATAAAGTGGATTATGAATCACTTATTAGGTGTCCACCATGGGCTGACTGAGCATGTGCTTAGTACACAAAATAGCCACAGATATATTTTTATTCAAACGGAAATCAACTTGGCCCCACATGCCAGGCTGGGGCGTTGGGAAATTTAAGGGATTGTCTTATTCTGTGTGGTGGTAGTGAATCATTTTTTGGTATGAGCTGCTTGTGGGCAGAGATAAGGACACATCCTCTTTTCTGGCTTAAGGCGTCTGTATCTGAACCTATGGATAGTCCCTCCACTGTATCAGGCTTTACTTATTTTCTGAATGAGTTTATAAAATCATGTTTCAGACCTGTTCTTTAAAGGACAATTTGCAAAATTCTAAGAGGATAACCGTAAGCTTTGAGTGGCTCTGGGTAAAGAAGGGTAAGGAAGCGACTGTAAACAGCTGGTTCCCAAGCATCTCTGAGTTGGAGCAGTTTGTAGACATGGGCCACTTTTGGACATTTGTCAAGACACTGTTGTCCTCTTTAAAGTAGTGAGTGGGGGACAACATTTTTAGTATTGAATTTTGCCTGAAAAATATCACTCAGGCTCATACAATCATCAAGTGACCCATAATCATCAAGTCTCTGCTGAAAGGAGGAATGGATCTATAAAAAGGTATTTAGACTTACTCAAAACTGTAGAAATTTGTAAAACTTGAGAATTGTCAGGAAAAAAGGAAAAATCTACAGAGGTGATTCCCAAACTTGGTTACACATTGAAATTATCAGATTGTTTTCAACCTCCAACACCCAGGCTATTACCCACACTAATTAAATTTTAACCTCTGAAAATGGGTTCCAAAGGTCATAGCGTTGAAGCTGCCAGGTGAGTCAAGTGAACATGCTCAGATGAAACATGCAGCACAGGAGAGTGGGGGGAAAAAAACAGATTTCTGACTTCAGATTAAGGGAAGTTAGTTTTATAATTAAAAAACTAAACTAATTTTGAATCATTTCAATAGATGCGTATTTTATTCAGACATTAGAATGTCATCTGTGTTCATCAGTTAACTGAAAAGAATTTTTTACAGAAAATATTTGTAGAGCGCTTGCTCTATGCTTCACTCCAGATTCAACCCGAACCTCAGAGAGTCTAGGACAGGAGTAGAAATCGAAGCCCACACACATATGTGTCTTATAATTCAGACTTATTCATAGTTAAATAAAACATATTCTGACTTAGAATATAATCAAATAATTTTACTCACCAAGCACATTCCACCATTTTAAAAAGTCATTTTATCAGTGCCTGTTTTTTTAGACATTGTTTAGGAGGTTTCCAGTAAATTATTTTCAATATTATTTACATTTTGATAAATATGTTCATTAATGCTGGATTGCTTCCTTAGAAAAAAGTTTGGAAAGAGAATCACACACCCAGAAGATGTGTACTTTTTGATTCATAACATGACCAGCCACACACAATACACCAATATATATTTCAATCTCAACTCCTCTACTAGTCTATAAGTTCCTTGAAACTCACTGTTATATTTCTGTAGTTGCTGGTTGTGTTAGGCATATACTACAAACTTAATGAAATTAATTCTACTTTTTTGATTACTAAACAATGAAGCTGCTCCTGCTGCCTTTACTTACTTTCATGTTGTAGCTGAAAAATATAGATGTGTCACTGGGTAAAATATCCTTGATAGCTTTGAGCCTGTTCAGAAGTCTTATTTTTTTATTTTTTAAAGTCAGAGAGGGAAAGTTAGAGAATCAATTTTATTTAGTTTTTCATGTGGCTTTCGTTGCTCCAACACTTTGTTGTGTATGTGGTGCTGAGTTTTGAACCTGCATCCTCATGCATGCCAGACAAGCAACATAATCGCTGAACCATGGCTCCAGCCCCCAGAAACCTGATTCTAATGGCCAACACAAATGTGAGCTCACAGCATAAGTGTCAGGTTAAGAGTATGGGGGCTAGAGTATGGACTGGAAACTTCTTACTCACTGTGGTACCAATAACTGACTCTTCTAAATAAGTTGGTCACCTTTCCTAAACAGAAGGGACTGAGATGTGGTTTAGGGTGAGGGTTGCCACAGGGAATTTAGTTGTCTCCCAGGTACTGTGCTAGTATACAGAGCACTAGAGGATGATAGGGAGATGGCTGCAGGCCCCCCACATCCCCTTTCTCCAATTGGAAACCATCCCAAACACAGCTTCCAAAAAATTCTTCCTAAATCAAGCCCTTAATCTAGATGCCCCACCCACTCATTTCCAAATCATTGAGAATTTCTTATTTTCTACTGTAAACTCATACTTCTCTTCCCAGAAAGAAATACTTGCCACAAAGTGATGCCAACTAGCGTTCTTTCCTTGACTGCTGTCATATGAGGACCCTTTTAAATTGTTCATGATTTCTTGTGTATATCCCTTGCTTTTTTAGCCTACAGTGCCATGGCTCAAAGTACCCTCTTGCTTGGAACATCTATTATATATAATATTATTGCTACCTTAATAAGCTACGTGTTTCTTTGATTCTCTTACACATATTTGTAAACTCTGAGTATAGATGCTGAGTCTCATACTGAATCTTATCCATCATAAAATCCCTCTCAGGGATACAGTTTTACTGTGGGCAAGGGGTGACCAAGCTGTCTTATTAAACTTAGATGTCATTTTTCTTTATTTTTAACATATTAGTCATAGGAGAAAAAGTTTAAGAACACTGATTGTGTTTGACTATGAAATTTGTCCTGTAGTGTGGTTAGAGAGCCCTACTTCCAGCCTGCGCAAAGATTGAAAATTAGAGTAATATCATAAAATCTGTTGCTGGTGGCTTCCAGCCTTGTTGGATTGAGCAGAAATGTGAGGGGAGGACTGTAGGCCTGTGTATTCCTGGGTGCCTCGTTACATGTGGAATCTAGTGACTGGGTGTGACAAGGAACTTGGCCCGCGGCTGGCGGCAGCAGCAAAGCTGAGCTGAGTACTTACCAAGAAGTCCCTGTAGCCCTGTGTCTGATTTCCACGTCCTGCTGCTGCAAGCTGCGGTTCTGCACGGTGTTTCGGTGTGCCTGCTGCCAAAGACATACAGAGGCTTGCTCCCAAACGTCACACCTGCTCAAAGCCCGATCCTTCGCTGATTCCTGCCTAGAGATGGGATTTTGTACTTTCCCCCCGTTTTCTATTTTCTTTCTTTTACCCATATTTCTAGGAGTAAAGCAAAAAACAGAGCCTCTCGTCTTTTCATTGGCGTTGGTCTTTTGGCTAAATTAAAAGAAGCATATGACTCACTTGAGGAAAATTTGCTTCTGCATGTGGGGCATCTTTTGTGCAGAGAAAAGCATCAGAACATGTGAAGCTTAGCTAAATATGAAAACCTAAGAATTAACAGAGCTGTTTATGTTGGCGTTTAAGAAATCTTCAGTAATTGTCTTGTCGTAGATCTTTATTTTGTAGATGAAGAAACCTAGGCTTTGAAAACATAGTAACCATCACATATCAGAGCTGGCGAATGCAGGGGCTGGGCCTGGAGCTGGTTTTTTGTTTTTCATTTTTATGGGTTCTTTTTATATATACATGACAATAGAAAATACAGTGACTATAAACGCATGCAGTATAACTTGTTCTAATTCAGTCCCCACCCCACCCCCGTTCTGAACGTTCCCTGTACCCTACTGATCTTTGTTATTAACTAATAGTTTGTTTTTTAAAAAAAAAAAAAAAAAGAGAGGGACAGTAAGAAAAAGAGACAATCAGTTTTTGAGTTTTTACGTGGCTTTCGTTGCTCTGAGACTTTACTGTGTACGCGGTGCAGGGGTTCAAACTCATGAACTCATGTACTCACGCATGCCAGGCAAGCACTATAACCACTGAGCCACCACTCCAGCCCCCACTTTTTTTTTTTAATTTTTTTGGAGAGAGAATCAGTTTTATTTAGTTTTTCATCTGGCTTTTGTTGCTCTGACAGTTATGTATGTGGTGCTGGGGTTTGCACTTGGGTCCTGGCACGTGCCAGGTAAGTGCCATAACCACCGGGCAACTGCTCCAGCCCTAATAGTTTAATTAGTGCTTTTTGAAACACAGGCTGATGAGATTCACTATGGTATGTACGTATAGGAACACAGGGAAGTTAAGTCTGATTCATTCCACAAACTTTCCCTGTCTCATTCCTCCTGTTTCCTTCCTCTTAACTTTTCCTTGTTTTGGGTTAGCTTCTGCATATCAGAACATTTGACCTTTGGCTGGAGCTGTTTTGACATCTAGTTCATACATAAGACTTAGAGCGAGTTATTTTCTGAGTATGCTCACCTCCCACCCACTCCTCCAAACACATCCACTATAGTTTGCAGCCCTATTCCAGTAGTTAACATTATTTTGATTTCATTTTAATCAGAGTACTATGTTGATCAATTGCCTTGTTCTTATTCAGTGCACATAATTTCACATGTGTTATGTTCTTTCAAGCTTATGAAGCCTGCAAGAGCAAATTTTTCTTATCTAAATCTCTACATTTACTTTCCTACGGTTATTTTCCCCCCTAGATTTTGATCATCTTATCATTCAGTTCCATGAACTCTTGACTTACTCTGGGGAAGTCAGTTCTTTATTAAAGACATGTTTGTTGGGTCTCTCTTGCCAACCAAATGATACTAAATATAATAGGGTGAGAGGACCCCTCAAGACTGTAGGCCTGTGATATGCTTTGTCTTTGTAGCAGCATTTCCAAAATTTTCAGGGACATTTCTCTAAGATGAAATTAAAGTTTGGATCCTGGAAATATATAAATATATAAAAACAGATTTCAAAAATAGTACTATTACACTTCCCGTGGAATCCATACATGTTTGAAAAATTCTCTGTGCCAGATGATATCCCTACACACAGAGTACCAATAGGTCACTGCGTAGGTAGCAGTAAGACAGTCCCTTCTTTCCTACCCCACCCCACAGCTTTCACACTGCCGACCTGCTAGTGGGACAGGTTGGCATGGCTTGGTGTTGGGGGGAAATTGGAGCAGCCTCAGAAAGGGGACACCAGAGCAAATTACAGAGACAAGTCAGGTTTTCTGGAAATTGGGAAGACAGGAATCAGACGCTGGGAAGACTATGTGAAAAACAGAGTCCAGAAACCAGAAATAAGTATGAGTCAGAGTCTCAGAGGGAGGGAGACATGGGATATGAGAACAAGAACATTAGGGAGGTACAAGGGACAGTAAAATACTCTTTATTGTACCTTTTGGACCCATCAGCCAGCTGGTATGTGTGAGGTGAGTGGGCCTGGATTTCTTAAAGGGCCCGAGGTCATGCATACACTAGAGGATATATGTTTTACATATATAATATTCATTTGGTTTTCAGGAAAGAATTAGTGACTTCAAATCAATATATTACACATTGAATATCCCTTATCCTTAATGCTTGGGACCAGATGTGTTACAGATTCCAGAGTTTTGGGGCTTTGGGAATTTTTGCATGGACTTTACAACTGAGCATCCTAAGTCTAAAAATCCAAAATGCTCCAATCTGCAAATCCAAATGCTTCAAAACCCCAAAGTTGTTTTTAGCATCATGTTGATTTCTCAGCATTTTGGATTTCAGATTTTCAGCTTAGGGATACTCAGTCTGTAGTTAAGGCCCTGCCCGAGGAAAGCTCTTGCCACCTTGATAGTGCATAGAAGTGTCACAACCAGGCATGTGAACAGACAGCCCAGGGCCAGCCTGGAGTCCTGGCACCCGGAGTGCACCTGACTCTCTTCCAGCTTCCAAACAAAATGGGTGGAGTTTGATTCCTGGATAATTAAATACTGAGATTCTCCCAGAGCTGAGACCCTACCAGAACCTTCTTGAGGGATTTCTAGCAAGTAGAAGAATAGTGTTCTTCCTGGCTGGCCAGCCTGAATGTAATGGCTTCTGAACTTTTCTCTCAGTACTCATTTGCTAAAAATCCTATCAAGAGACACATTTGCCATTTTGATTTAATTTTTAAAAGAGAAAAAAATCTAGAGATAATGTATTTCAATTTAAGAAAATCTCTATATTAGAACCTTGGTTAATTAAATACTATTTTGGAATCTTGGTCTTCTAACCAAAAAACTTATATCTGTTCTGCCACCTTTACAGGTTAATAACAAGACTCAGTGTGATAAAACATACAAGCACTGTGACCACCTTTCAAAGGGGACAAAGCATTGCTGTGACTCAAGCTCTCTCAGACCCTTCAGTTAACTAGATAGTGACGTACAATGCTTTCTGACCCTTCATGCCCAGGGTTGCTCATTTTAAGTCTCCACCTGAAGCTCCTATCACAGAGGTGTAGAACTGGGTGCTGAGCGCTTTGTTTCCTTCTTCAGGGAAAGTGCAGACCACGTTAGTCCCAGGGACTGTGGATGAGGGACCAATCATGCCCCCACCTCCCTGCATGCTCTCCATCCTCAGAGCCCTTCCCTCACAGGAGTTCTAACTAAACCCCAGCAAGGACCTCAGTAGGAAGCCCAAATGGAAGCTAGGAACTAGAGCAACTTCTCTGTGCCCCTGTTGTAAATAGTCAAACTGTGAGTGGGATCCTCCTGCCCATCAACTAGACCTGCCCTCTCGAAGACCAGGAGCCAGTGGAGTCCTCGGACTGGGGTCAGAGAATCTGAGTCTCCAGGATTTTCTGCTTCAACTCAGTTAATTGATTAGAGATAAATCCTTCAAAGCAAAAGCAAATAATCATAGAAAGCCAGAGTTCCAAATTGATATGTATGGTGTATTTAGCTGTTGTTTTCTCACTTCTACCACAAAAAAATAAAATTCACTCCCTAGGGAAAGAAGGGAAAAGGGAGACAAAAGCAAGGAAAACCATGATAGCATAGGCACAGGACAGGGTGCCCCTCTGTTGGCCCTGCTAGCAGTGGTCCTGCAGTGGACAGAGTGGAAATGAGCCCTGCAAGGGAGGAGCATGCAAATGTGGGAAGGTTTCAGAACATGCCCTTCTATTCTGCCCTGCAAAGATGGGAGGACGGGTTTTTAGAAACTGGAGGAATGAGATGAGCCCCTGGAGTCTCAGGGTCTTTTAGATTCCCACCTGTCCAGCAAGAGTCAGCTCTTATCAAATTTCTACTCAAGTGAAGGATATTTGAAGATACGTGTAAACCTCAACCCTTTCACAGAGAAAAGCAAAGCCAAGGGCAAGGGGCTGGCACTCCCATTTTCTGAGCTGAATGTTGTGTCGTCAGGATTTCACATTCATGACAAGACAGTGGTGAAGAGCATTATAAAGCTTCATTAATGAAATAATTCTGTTTGGACTTAGGGTTCAAGGTGGTGGGCCAAAGTGGGGAAAGCAGTTTAATAAGCCCAAGTGGTCATTTACGCAGGAAGGGCCTTGGAATATGGCTACTAGAATCCAGATTATGAGCCCAAGAGGTCACAGAAAGTAGAACCAGAAATGACAGCAGGCCAGAGGGAAAGGTGTGCATAAAGGCTAAGCTACAGATGCACACTTTGTCATATGTGATGACAGGCTGGCTCTGAGCACAGGCAGAGGGTGAGGGCTGAGAAAGGGCTAGGAGACCTGGGGCAGAGCGCCCAGCAATAGCAGAGCCCGCGTCAGTACGCTGGGAGGTTCAAACCCAAATCTGGCTCTGCACCCTCACCCCACTCGCAGCCTCCTAGCTTTGACCTTGGAGATGTTATTTCTACTCCCTGTGCCTCAAAACAGGGATAACAACAGTACCCCCTATCATGGGAAAATAGATTTTTTTCCTACCTCATTTCATGAGGATTAAATGAGTAAACATATAAAGTCTAATAAGTTGACATGTGAAACCTGATACTTATTTTCAGTGAACATTAAGTAGTATCAGGATTTATACTACATGGGAATCTCACGGGGATGTTGGAAGGACAGAATGAAGCTATGCGTCTAATGTATTTGGCAGAGTGCTTAGCATATAGCAAGTGCTCAATAAAAGGCAATTGTAGGGAACCAGGTAAAAGTCTGTTTTACCAGCAGCAGGAACAAAGAGGAAGGCAGCAGAAAACAAGCCTGCTGGAATGAGGCTACATCCTTAAAGACACAGAAAGACTCAGGCTGGGAGATCAGGAGCAGAGAAAGGAGACCAGGGAGGGGTTAGGAATGTAGGCAGACTGCAACCCAGAGGCCTATGACTAATTTTGAGAAAAACCTCTGCCCCAGCCAGGAAGTCGCCAGTTACAAACTTTCAGTGATAAGGGGCCAATTACTAAGTCTAGGCAGGCTGCAACTAAAAGTAAAAATAATGGACCCCATGCTTTGGATAGGGATACAAAAGAATATGACCAACTGAGAAAGAGTTTACCATGTTCAGGTTCAGACTCCTGTCACAGGGATAAATCGTTTCTGTTTGCTATAGACCAATAGATGAGTGTTGTGACTTTCAGAACATCCAGCCCAAGCTCAGAACTCTTTGAGGGGCGTGGGAGGCAGTGGCAAAGCTTGTGGTCACCTGCCATAACCAAGGGTCACGGTCTCATCAGAAACATCCACCTCTAATTCCTTCACACAGGGAGACCACCTGCGCTGTCTTAACGATCTCAGTTACCATCATGTCCTGGACTCCTGCCTCCTTATCACCCGCATTTTGAAAGATAGCACTGAACGTGAGAGTGTCCATCCAGCTTTACATGTTAACAGCAGCAGATTTAAGCTCTCACTTGGAAGATGTAATAAAAATAAAGAAAATTAAGCATTGGCACTGGCTTTTTTGAATGAGATGCCAGTAGGGAGATCTTTTCATGCTGTGTTTTGACATTAAGAAACTTCCCGAGACCTGAGCCTTAAGGGGATGGCAGAATGATTTCAGTCCCACCGATGCTTAGAATGCAAATGAGTACAGCTTCAAATTGCTTCTGAAAGTGAGACTACTCTGCGTTTTCTTTGTTTAATTAGAGGTTATGAGCTTTTCTGCTTGAACATGTGGATCCCGTTGCCACATATCCTGTAATATTTCTATGATGAAGAAAGACAAGATGAATTCACAAAAGGCAAAAACGAGCAAAACTAACTATAGGGTATAGCCAAATTAAATTCTTATGATTCATTAAACAGCTGTCAATATAACCCACTAAGCCTAAGCTACTGGAGTGGAAAGCAGCGAATCTTCACATCAACAGTGAGTTGCCTGAGCTCAGCTGTGCCCAGCAGGTATCCATTTCTGTCAAGAGTCACGCACGGAGCAAAAAGCTCAGCCAGGCGCTCCTTCATCCCATTAGTTGATGGGATTTTTAGAAGGGATGGTGTAATCTGGAGATCAGGTGGTTTCTGTGCTGGGGCTCACCCCTGGTAAAAGGCTTTGGCAGAATAGGCCGCTTTGAGCATGCTTTGTGCATGCGCGGTCCGCCATCTAGTGGTTAAGTGAAGCCTAACGTTAACGAAAAGAAAATGGTCTTTACCTGCTGCCTCCACGCTCTACTTCTTGAGTTAAGCAGTAATAGAGGTTTGATGCTGTAGGATAGCTATTATTTGGGAAAGAAAAATTATTTTCTTAGAATCAATATTTTGATAACAAATTATTATGTGTGTGGTGGGGGGAAACATTGATATTACAGCAGTTACTCAAGCTAGAATTTGCACAATTACGATGCAGAGTGTTTTGTCTGGCCCACAGGATGCCTTCTTCCATTTTATTCTATTGAGGAATGATTTGCACATACAGTCTAGAATATGAATCTTCAGTATACAGCTTGATGCTTTATATATTTTACCTTTATACATTTTTACATGTATATCACCCATTTAATCATCACCCAGATCAAAATATGGAAGTTTCCATCCTCCTGGCAGCCTTAGTCCCCCTGCCCCCACTCAGTCCTCTCTGAAAACTGACTGCCATTCAGACCTGTCACCATAAATTTGTAATGGCCTCGTTAAAGTACATATTTCTATCCCTAAACCCCCAGAAAGAATAAAATGCTATACTCACCACTGTAATAGTTTGTCCAGAATGTTTCTAAACAGCATCGGTTTACTGTCTTTCAGAGCCCTGGTGTCATAATGTTCTCTCTCCTCGGTATAAATTCCTAATATATTGCTTTTCTCACCAGTCTTCTCAATGAGAGATGTATCTATTCAGTGTGCTGAGTGTGTTTTCCCCAAGTGCCTCTGCAGGCAACCAGAGCAATTTTCAGAGAAAGTCTGCAGCATCTCAGAGGTGCCACCAACCATCACGGCAGAGCTGATGAATTCTGATGCAGTGTTTCAGAAATTAATGTGAATGCCCATGTTGCTCTGACACCCTGTTCAGGGTAACCAAGCAGTAGCTCAGTTGGAGAGTTGTGGTGGGACAGCATCTTAGCTTATAATCCAGCCACAGCTGCTTTATAATGAACAGCACAGTGCAATCGCTGTTGCTATCATACAGAACCACCTTCTGTTCAAATAAACTAAGCTCTCAACCTCAAAACATATAGTAAGGGGCTGGAGTGATGGCTAAGTGGTTATGGCACTTGCCTGGCATGGGGGGGGACCTGGGTTCAAATTCCACCACCATATACTAAACTAAGTGTCAGAGAAACAAAAAACCGATGAAAAAATAAATAAAATTGATTCTCTCACTCTCTCCTTTTCTCTTAAAAAAATGTTTAGTACATATGTTGAGTACCAGAGCCAGTTTTGAAAATGAAGTTGTTGGGAACTTTCTTACACATATTCATTTATCTGGGTGTTGGATTAAGCAGACACACATTCACTCAACAAATATGTCTAGCAAACACGTTACTCCAGGGGTTTTGCAAGGTGCCAGAGACAGAAAAGCATAAGGTGTGCATGTCCCCCCACATGGCCATGCCTTGAACTTTCTTTAACTCTGTTGTCCCCTTACCTGCTAACTAACATTTAATGAAATCATTGCCTCTTAGTAGAATAAACAAGGCAGTAATATGGGCATGATTCTGATGTCCTTTTCACAGGTAACATATTTTCTCTAATTGTTTGTCTTGAATTTGGGAAATAGAAGAAAGTAAAGACAAATACATAAAAGTCCCTAATTCAACAAAGAAAGTCCTGTTGTAATAGCTTTGATTAATTTATTTCAAGGACTTGTAATACCTCCCATGCATATTTCTTGGAGTTGAGTTAATATCATGAATTTTCTTCTGTCTTTAGAAACTCTTGAATACTTTGAATGACTTCATAGTTTTTGGGATAAGAATGAAAACAATTTATTATCCATTCTCTGTGATGGGATATTTTTATTTTCTCTTTTTAAAATGCTTGTAGATATTTTAGTCTGTGCGCATGAAATTAAGTATTTCATTTCTTGCCATGCTCAATGATCAGAACTTCTAGGACAGTGTTACACAATAATGGTACAACTGGCTGCCCATGGTTTGTTGTTGATTTAAAGAAATAACTCTGGAGTGTATTAATATGATTTGAGAAGGTTAAAAATCATGGTCTTTAAGTTTAAATTTTTAAACATGAAAAGTGGAGAATTTAAGGGGCTGGAGCTGTGGCTCAGCGGTTTCGGCCCTTGCCTGGCAAGCACGTATACAACTAAGTGTTGGAGCAATGAAGGCCATGTGAAAAACTAAATAAAGTTGTTTCTGTCTCTCTCACTGTCCCTCTCTCTTTAAAAAAAAGAAAAGTGGAGAATTTAACTTTACCAGGTATCTTGGTGCTGTTGAAATAATTAGATTTGCACTGATTTGGCCAATGGATATGAAAATTATATTAAGTCCTCCTTCCTCAGAGTGAATACTATGGTGTCATACAGTACTATACTTACAGTACTGTCAAATTCAATTCCGTGCTATTGTTTTTAGGATTTAAGGACATATCTCTACTCTGCATTTTTCTTTTGAGATAACTAGTATAGCAGGATTTAAAATAAACAGCCTGATTCTACTCTACAAATGGGGCTGCTGAATTGAGGGTGGGGAACCTATTTGTGACTATTTTTCATGCCCCCTTTTTTGC
Source organism: Aplodontia rufa (assembly GCA_004027875.1). NCBI lineage: Eukaryota > Metazoa > Chordata > Mammalia > Rodentia > Aplodontiidae > Aplodontia > Aplodontia rufa. Next base: position 31,763 of record PVKS010001871.1, on the reverse strand, counting down.
TTGACCTCTTATACCAGTTGCCACAAGTATCTTTTCCTTTCAAGACTCTGCAAAGTACTTCCCTTAACCTCTTTCAAAGCCCTCATCATACCGATCTTTGGTTTGAATCCTCCCTATTGCTGTCTTCTTATATGAGTGATCCATGTCTTAGATTTGAGTTTCTCCTCCAGCCCCCCTGGCACGTCCTGCAGAGTCAGATTGCTCTCAGCAAAGTGCTGCAGCGGCAGATGGTGAAAATGCATGTAGATGATTTGTCTTGTGAAGGTCCTGAGATCTCTGAACCAGCCCTGTGGCAGTGGAAGAGGACAGCAGGGAAATAAGAGCAATTCCAAATTTCATGGGTGCCTTGCTCCTCTGGCCAGCAGTATGGGTCCAGAAATTGCGAGTCACCTTCCAGGGACACAGGAGCAGACGGGGAGAGACCACAGCAAACCCCAGGAGCAGCCTCCATGTATCTGCTCCAGGTTTCTGCTGCATTCTAGTGGTGACAGTGGATTATAGAGAGGTTACTTCAAATGATTCCCCCTAACTCATGTACTCCTACGTACTCTTAAAACTAAATACATTCATTATATTCTATAATTTTTGTTCTTTAGAAAAAAAAATCCTCTAAATACTCACTTCAAGACTTCAAAATGATGTTTCAATGGTCGATTCTTTCCCAGGCAAATTCTTAGCCTTGCAAAATGAAGGGTCCTCTGTTCCCACACACTTGTTATAAGCCTTGATCCCGCACATACTCTGACTCCCGCTGTGTGAGGCAGCTGGTTTGCACTTTAATATTTATGGGGTTAATCTCTTTTTTTCCTTGCAATGTTATATTATTGAGTGGTATTCTTCATGCTTAACCAAAAGGCCAGAAGCAACTTCAAAGACCATGCAGGTCTTTTAACAAGCAGTTAGATGTAGAATTGCATCCAATAAGAGTGAAAATGAATGAAAGAAATGATATAAGTGAAGGGGAAATCGAATGACCTGGCAGTTCTACTTCTGGGCATTTACTCAAAGTATACATGCAAAAAGAGAGATTTTTACACCCTATGCTCTTAGCAGCATTATTTGCAATAGCCAAAAGGTAGAAGTGACCCAAGTGTCTACTGACAGACAAATGGATGAGCAAAATGTGGTATATACACATAACTCAGCCTTAGAAAGGAAGTAAGTCCTGGCACTTGCTGCAGTGTTGATAAACCTTGAGGACATTATACAAAATGGAAGAAGCCTGTTACAGAAAGACAGTGTATGATTCACATGCCTCAAGAAGTCAGGTTCACAGAGGTGGAAAGGAGAATGGTTGGTAGTTTCTGGGGACAGAGAAGAGGGGCTGGGTATTGTTTAAGGGGTCCAGAGTCTCAGTTTTCCAAGATGAAGAGTTCTAAAGGTGGATGATGGTGAAGATTATACCACACTGGGAATTTACTTAATGCAACTGAACTTTACACTTAAAATAGTTAAGATGATAGATTTTGTGTAGATGTATTGCTGTTTTTTTAAAAAAGTGAACAGGGAGCCAGGCGTGGTGGTGCACACCTGTAATCCCAGTAACTCCAGAGGCTGAAGCAGGAGGATCACAAATTCAAAGCCAGCCTCAGCAACTTAGGCCCTAAGCAGCTTAACTAGACCCTGTCTCAAGCTGAGGATGTGGCTCAGTGGTTAAGCACCGCTGGAACCACAAATCATACCACCAGGGCAATGCTCAGGCAAGGACTCTTCCAAGTACCTGGTCAACTTCAGACCATCCTTCCCAGAAGGGAGTGGTATGGGGGGCTGTCGGCCTTGTGCTTCAGGGAAGTAAGTCACCAGAGCAAAGTGAAGTGCTGTGTTCAGTAATTACTTTCTTCTTCTTCTTCTTAGGGTGTTAAATACCACATTATTTGAAAGTTGGGAGATCGTTGGACCTTACCCTTCCTGGTGGGTCTTTAACCTACTGCTGTTGCTAATACAGGGGTTGAACTGCTTCTGGTCCTACCTGATTGTAAAAATAGCATGCAAAGCTGTTTCAAAAGGCAAGGTAAGCTAAAACTTACTTCTGACATATCCCAGAAAATTTTGTGGCTTGGTTTGTTTTGTTTCTTTGAAACAACTGTTATTTCAGATTTCATCAAAATTGGTGTTATTTCTTCAAAATTGAGCAAAGCTACCTATAAATATAAACTAAATTATTTTCTTCCCTTTAGTTCACTTTGAAAGTCATTATATTGCTTTAGCAATGATGCCCAGTGTCCTGCATGTGCAGTTCTAGACTTAATGATTTATTATTTGCTGTGCTCTTTCTCGACTTTGTTTCCCTTGATCCTTCTCTGACTATATTTATACTGAACAAGAATTTAAGAACTATTTTCCTTTTTTGAGAAGAGTTACTTAGTACAATATGACCATTAAAAAAAAACTCTCTCCAATTGAAGAATAAATACATTCATGACTTGTGTAGCAACATTAGTTAAATCTCTCTGATTGGAATTGGACTCATGAGGCTGACTTTCTTCAAGCTTCCTGCACCTCAGCCCCTTTGGGTAGAACAGTGACTTTTCCAGATGGTTCTCTATGGCATTTTCTTACTCCGTTGTTTGTTCTCTTCCTCCTGCCACCCTGGAAGGCTGGGAAGTGGAACCCTTTACATGTAAGTTTCTTATACTTTCTCTTTCCCTGTCCTGGGTGCCACTTGCCTGTCACAGGGGTCCTCGAACGCTTTTGTTTTATGCATATTGTTCTGTCCCATCTGTTGGCTTGACTGGAGGCTTTATGTGAGATGGGCTTCCTTAGGTGCGAAGAACACTAGCAACCGCTCTGCCAAGACCCTTTTGTGTGAGCCTGTAGTCTGTTAAATAATGCGGGTCCAACAGGGAAGGAAGGAATTTTTTCCTTTGGTGTTTAACATGTTAACCAAAGGACAGAAATAGACTACAGTAAAGTAGAAGAAGCAAAAGTAATTCAGGAGTGGGGTGAGGACTGATGCATTGCAGAACTGCAGCTTGGACATCAGCTACCTGCCAGATCTGCACGGCCATATGGCAGCCCTTGGCCTCCTTGTCCTCATGAAGCACCACAGAGCTGTCCCCCTCGCATCTGGGAGTTGGGCATCTCGTCATGTACAATGAAGCCAGTTCTCAGGCTCCCATATAAATCCAAAATATTTTGATCAATTAATTGCTTAGAAACTGAAGTTTATTTTTATCTGTGACGTCTTATGCTTTAAAATGAACATGTATTTCTATTAAAAATATGCTCATTTGGATACAGATTAAATCAACATGCACATAATAACTAAAGACAAATGGGTGGGGTGGATTGAATTACTTGCATCTCATTGCATTGCTATTTCCTCCAGATGTATCATCTTCCCTGTAACTTCTATTCCTTCTTATATCTAATTGTCCTTTCTTTGAAGGTAACCTAAGTATAGATTTTTTTCCAAATGCAATTGAAAATAATCTTACTAGTCATGCAGATGTAAATTAATCACTCTCTGCAAATGGAATTTTCTACTAGCAGCTAAATTTATGACTAATGGACTTATAAACAGTGGAGCTCAACAATAATGCTGTCATTGTGGCCCATGTTTTGAAAGCTGGTACGTCCTTATTGTCTCGGTCGAATTGCTGTTGGAGCATCTCAGTTGTTTCAGAGTAGTCTATGTGAGTTCAGTCTTGTCTCCAGGGGCACTGGAGTGAGGTTCCCGTGTATGATTTTTACTCCGCCGCTGGTTAGAATGGAGCAATAGTTCCCAGCTTTTACCTTTTCCTGTCTCTGCCTCACCTGAGAGTAATGATGGTTCCTCAGTGGTAGATTCCAGGATTCTCAGGTCGGTGTGGTGGTAGTGCAGTAGAGGATAGGATGTGAAAAAGCTCCTATTTAATTCTGAAATACCTACCAGAGACTGCCAATCTCCCCAACCCAGCCCTAGAGAATCACAGGCGGCCAGACTGCTAAACCTCTACAAAGCTAGGCCAATCCACTTAAAAATTAAGTAAACTACGCTCAGTTACTCAAAGATCTTAAGTTCTGCTGGGGAAAATGCTGATCTTAATTTTCAAAATAATAGAGTATTTCCTTAATTTCCCCTAAAATAACTTCCTTAGTAGACAGCAGGATTTTTTCATCCTTTATGGTAACATAGATTTATGTCCTGGTGGATTGAAGAAATTGCCACAGTAGGGTCAGTTCTTGGATCTGGTCAGTGGATTTTCCCCTGGAAGTAATATAAGCTGGATTGACCCAGAAGACTCTTAAAATGGCTTCTGAGGCTAGTTGTTGTGATGTATCTGGGTGATGTATAAAACAAAATTGGTAATTAATTTTAGCAGACAAAATAAAATCAAATTAAATCATCAAACAGTGCATTACAAATCCAAGTTGGAATTTTTTTTTAAATGATCTAAACTAGTGAATATCTCTGTCAGGTGTGATTGAGAGAGATGACTTTAAATAATTCTCAAGAAAATACAGTCATTAGAAAGTAAATTGATCCATTTGTACCCAATTTCTATGATGCCATTCCAGTAATATAGTATGCCACTTTTGGGTAAGAGTAGGATTGATGGTCTAGTATGTTTCCAATATGAAAAGATACCTTAAAGAGATCAACAAGTCCAGCCCTATGATTCCTAAATGCACCTACTTTTCTTCATAACTGACTTTGTCACCCAAATTGTCTCCCTCTAGGGAAGGAAATTAATTACTATAGCAATGTTCTCATCATCTCTGATTTTTTTTTACATTTGGATCAGTTTACCTTCCTGTATGATTGCCTGTGCTTGATGGTGTCTTAGGGGCTGGCTCCACTCACGTTCTCGTATTCTGCAGGTGTCCAAGGATGATCGAAGTGATATTGAGTCTAGCTCAGATGAGGAGGACTCCGAACCTCCAGGGAAGAACCCCCACACTGCGACAACCACCAATGGGACCAGTGGTACCAATGGGTATCTCCTGACCGGTCCTTGCTCCATGGATGATTAATTACCCAAAACTATATGTCCCGAACAAAGTGAACTGTTCGTTCCTGGAAGTATTTAATAAGTTGCAAATGCAGTTCCTTTCATAATATCTCAGCACCAGAAACAAAAATTAGGATTATCAAAGCATTTTGAATAGTGCACTGCCATATGTCCTGTTTGTGAATGAAGAAGAAATATCATTCTTTATATGTAGGCATGCTGTATGTAATTGACACAAGGGAACAGTATTTGCATTTGTACTGTCTTAGATTATTATTTATTTTTTTGTATTTTGTTTGTAAATCTGTGGACAGAAAAGGGTTTCCTCGCTCCTTTTACTCTCCGGGTCCGTGACGGTGAAGGAGGTGCTCCATCTGCTTCTCCCCTTTCTCTTACTGTAGTCCAGTGTGCCGTGAGCATCAGCCTCGTTTGTCACTTAGCACAAGCAAAACCCAGTGCAAAATTCTTGAACAGCTCCAAATAGATTTGCTTTCTTTGTGTTACTGTGCCTGTTTTGAAGTTGCCTGTACAGTCTTGGTGACCATTATCCTGCTATAAAGTGTAAAGAATGAACTAGGTTTTTAAATTGTCACTCTTCACAGTCACTTAGCAATTCAAGTTAAACAGGATGTTACTGGGGGAGTTTTCTGAATGTTGTATTAAGTAGCTTAGGAATAGGCTTCATTACTTGTGTACACAGCCAAGATTTCTTCACTGAGTGTGGTGGCCCTAGCCTTGTAGTTTACAGGTTTTTATTCTCCCTGATAATTTCCATAAGTTCATTATTACAAACAAACAAATCACTCTTAATATTGGGAATTCGAGGCTTGTTCTGGGAGTTACAAAGAGAGCAATTACCCTTATGATTAGTGAAAAGAAGCCAAGTGTATTTTGGGAACAGAAAAAGGAGTCTTTCAAGAGTTGGCAAGGGTCACGTCCAGTGCAAAGCACTTTATTACACCAGCTCTCAAGGAAAAGTCTGTCTGGTGTTTGACTTGATGTTTTTATTTTGCAAAGCAAAATAAAGCCAATGGGAGACTGTTTGACCCATTACTTTTCTCCTTAAGCATAACCCACAATGACTCTCTTGTTATTGGAAACTGGGCAGTGTTGCACTCCAAGTCCTTTGGATTTGCTTCTTTGAAGACTTGTGTACATTTCCAAGAATTCCGTTCAAATGGCGATATTTCCAGAAAAACCACAGAAAGTCTTGAACAATGGCAATAGCAGAGATGAGGGAAATGACTGAAGAATCGGTCTCCGTAAGCCCTCCTACACAGCAGTGTTATTTGTGTGTGGATAAAAAAACCATACATGTATGCCAAAGATCTTATCTCTTTTCTTCCAATTTTTAATAATCAGGAATAAAATGGGACTACAAATACTTTACAAATCAGAAAGACCATCACTTAAAATAGGAATTCAAAGCAAAAATGCAACAATATAAAATGAGAATCAGAGCACAGTGAAGACAACAGAAGCCTAGCGAGTGGATGTGTCCATTGTTTAGAGCCATTCTCATTTAATTCAATTTTTTGAAAAAAACGAAACATTTGTGCACACACTTTGCAACCTGTGGATTAATAGTAATAAGTATACTCCAAAAAACCTCTCACTATAATATATTAGATCTTTCTCTGCCCCTTACAAAATACTATGTTTGTGATGTGGTCCTTAGTCATAACTCAAGGCTTGGAAGTGTCTGTGGTTTATGTAGGAAACTGCAGTTAATTCCGCTTGTGGAGCCTTGTTTCATGCAGCAGACATATGTCTAGGAGTGTAATTTGTAGATGATTGAGTTTGTAAGGGCAGTCATAAAAACACCAGAAATACTGTTGGGCATCAGAACAGCTCAAATGCAGGTTTCTTAAAAGTAGTATGAAGCTTATGATAGCTGAATTTTGAGAAGATGTAAGTTTCTCATCATCAACCAAGATATAGAACATGTTCACCTGACTTTAGTGTCTAGGAAAGTCCTCTCCATGGGTGGAATGAACTAGAGAGCCACTGAGCTTCCAAGTTTGAACCATATGACACCCTTTAGCACAGAATAATTTCAAGAAGATCAGCTTGTAAATTAAAGATTTAGAAATGGTACATAAGATGAAATAAATTGATTCTTGTCCTTAGCAAAGGCAAGTCTAAGCACTCTTTTTCTGAGAAGTAACATAGAAGGACTGGGCACATTCCGTCTGATAGCATCAGCTTCACACAGTCCTCTAAAAGTCTAGATTTTTACCATTTTATATTTTAGGACAAAGTGTCCTTTTGGCTAATTAAAATGGAGTGGGTAGGCTTTTTATGGTGTAGAATAATATATCTCTGTCCACTGCTCTCCTATCTCAGCCTGAGAAGGCTGAGAGAAGACTATGTGAGGTGTCTTATCATCCACCTGTGTGGATATATATACTGGCTTCTGCAGGTATATTTTGTAAATTCATCTGTAGGATAGTGAGAGTGTTGTTTCTTGTTAATTAACTTAGCCTGTGGTCATGTCTCCTTCTTCTTGGTCACATTCAAACCTTCCCTGAGTACCAAGGAGTATGTAGAAAGGACTCTAGAAAAAGTAACATTTTAATCTCCATTTTCTAGATGTCTTAGTGGGGGGAAAAGTAGGAAATCAAGTAGAATTTGGCCTCGGGTCAATAAATGATATAAAAGTCTGTGATCTATTGTATGTGTATGTCTGTTTCTCCAAAAACTGATAAAACCAAAATATCACTGATTCATCTTTATCTGTATTCTCGTCATAAAAAAATCATCCATCACGTATAATGGAAGCTTCCCTTACCCTTTGCTCTTGCTCCCTGCACAGTTGGAGAGTAGTAGAACCCATTCATTCTCTTTCCCACAGAGCTATACATGGTAAAATACAGGTCATAGAGTGCCTGAGGTCACACAGAAGCCAACTACAGTTCACGTTTCCAATTTCAGTCCTAAGGATGTTGAGAGAATAGAGGAGCGCAACAACCAGTATTTGGGGTTATTTAAGTATTTGTTGTAAAAAAAAAAAAGTGTAAATTGTTACCAGGGTTGTATTAACATCTTACTCCTGGTGAGCTGCTGTGAAGAAGGTGTCCTGAGCTACCATCAGGTAATGCCACAGTATTTGACAAAGATGAATGAGGCAGAAAGGTAGACAAGAAAAAGATCAGATCATCGGTAGTCAAAATGGTAGGTGAAACTCAAAATGTTTAGTTCTGTTGCCAAAGTTTCCTGTGAGTACAGTCACGTGGCATATGGTGACGTTTTGGTCAATGATGAGCCACATGTATGACTGTGAGGCCTCAATGTGTAGTAAGCTATGCCATCCAAATTTATGCAAGTATGCTCTCTGATGGACGCTCAATATTGAAATTGCTCAAAGGCACGTTTCTCAGAACACATCTCTGTTGTTAAGCAGCATGAATATATTTGATAGTTTGAGCAAATTGCCTTCATCTTAGAAAGAATCTGAATCTTCCACTCTGTATTTAAATATTGTTCCTTGGGTTAAATTTAAAATGGTGCTTCATTTACGTTTTCTGGGTTTTTGCTAAAGAGCTCTTCAGAGAGAAATTTGTGCCCATGATAACCCTTCCATCTGTTCCTGATTTTGCATTAGTAACTAATTTTGTTCCTATTTTGGAAACAATGCCAAAGTTGCCTGAATATTTAAGTATTTTTCCTGATTTGAAGTATAAAAAGTATATGGAATAGTTCCAAAGGTATTAAAAGTTTCAGTATGTCAGTCTGCTATGACTGTCATTATATCCAGAGCGGTTTCAAGAAATCTTTGGGAAATAAAAGGTTAAGTGTTTATATTTCATGTGATGCGTGAGTTTTAAGGTTCTAATAAGCTTGCTAATTTCCTCATCTTTGGCTGATTTCTACTTTGTATATAAATAATAGCCCAGAAATTTTTCTAATATTGGAACAAGAAAAAAATCAAATCAGATCAAAGTCAGCCTGATGAAAAAGTGATCAAGTGGCACTTTCAGGTTTAAGTAATTTGTTTGCAAAAAGAAGTGCAAGGAGGTTTGGTTGTTGCCCTTGCCATCCAGCATGCTGAGCCTGGAAGGAGTAATCACAAGCAGTTCATTAATCTCAATTGCTGGCAGCAAGATGTTTTTCTTAAATAAAGATTGTGTCCCCAGATTCAGTTTAGTTTCTCTTTAAATGAAATTGTGCCATTATCAAGTTTCCACATAGTGATTAGCTCTAGTTCACCTGCCACATTTTTGTTCTTCATAGTGATAGGCCAGAGAAGTCCCTGTGGTTTTCCTTTGTGTGCACAGCACCCCCTCGCCCCTAGGGGGCGCTCAGTGGATGCCATCTACTCTACTGGACCTCCTCTAATAAATACTCCACAGTAGCATGCATACCTGATGCTGCTTTTCATGTAGAAAACTGTATTGGAAAACATAACACATCATGAATATTTGTTAATAAGCTCTGCAGACACCCAAAGGAGAACCTTAGTCTTTTCCAACTTAAGTTCAACCCAAAGTCTTTGAAAGGAGAGCATTAGCAAAAGGGCACACAGGAGGACTCCACCAGGTCGAGGGAACTTGAAGTCTCTGCAGTCAGATGGTATATGGTGTCTCCCCAAAACTGGGCATTCTCAGCATTGCTCAGGAAGGAATGGAGGGGCAGCAAGCCTAAGATCTGCCTTAGCTCATTCAGCCTTCTGGAGCACTCCATAAAAGGGAGCGAAGAGATTGTCATGTTTCTGTTTTCAGTTTTCAAATAGCCTCTGGATCAGTTGTGCATGCCACCGCCTCTGCCTGGTCCCATTTTCCTGCAATTTTTTTTAAAGTATTGTACCCATGTGCATGCTTCTTCAACACAGGTCCACAGAAGCTCAGCTTCCTGTTCAGTTATGTGGCCTGGAAACCAGGGAACAACAGCTGTTAGTATGTTTTCTGTGTCTGGTGGAAATTAGATTTAATTCCATGTTTTTCTTTTTTCTTTTTTTTTAACCTTTTTACCTGCAGTAGTTGTTTTAAGCTATCATTTTGAAGCTGTCCTCTAAAAAATTAAGGAGTTTTAAAGATTACGTGAAAAAAATTAGGTCTATAATAGGAGCAGTTATGGGATGATTCTGGAACTTTGTCTTAGAGCTTCACTGATTCAAACACAGAAAACACCTTCCAGCCTGATTTCCCGAGGTTTCCTAAAGCCCCCAGCTCTCTGAGGCCGTGTAAGTCATTTACCTCCACAGCCATTTGTTGTCATGGAAGGGGGTGGGGGTTAGTTTTGGGATTTGATTTTTTTCGATTTTCAGTGAGAAATTAGGATAAGTAACAGAAACCTTACTTGTTAAGACAATTCAGTGCTTGAGCATCTCTGTCAGAAATGGAATGATGTACTGTTAGCCAACTAGAATTATTTCACGTATTGTTATTGTGTTTTGCTGATTTTATATGAGAATATAATTATTCATTCTTGATCTCTGGAAGCAATCATTATTATGAAGATCATTTTACTTTGGAAACACTTTCATAATAAAGATAAGTCTTAAGAGTACAGTTTGAGTGTCCTTTACTCTGAGTGCTAGCCAGCTCGTGTTAGTGATCACACCTTCCCGGGTGGGGTTGCCGGGGCTCGTGCCTTCGCAGTCATTTCTTACACGCTTCCTCAATCCCAAGTTTTCTATCATCACCGAGAAAGCAGTGATACATTATTTTGCGATATACTATAGTAGCTGTTTTAAAATTAGAGTATAAGTGGCTGAGGGTGTAGTGCCATGGTGGAGTGCTTGCCTAGCATGCACAAGCTCTGGGTTCAGTCCTCAGCCACACACAAAAAAAGGGCATAAAAATTTGAATGTTAAGTTTTTCATAGCACTTCGTTCTGGGGGGTGGGGAAGAAAAGGTGATTTATGGAGTAGACATTTAAATGTATGAGACTGTGCTGATTTTTCCAAATTATAAAAGAGGCACATAGACCAACAGCCCAAAGCACATCATGAACCTGCCCCTGTCTCCATGTGTGTCTCAGAGGAGCTTGCTGATGTCATCTTCTCTGGACCCCACATTGTTACTTTTTCCCTCTTCATTGTGAAACACTTTCTTCCCCAAGCAGCTCTTCTGCACTTATATCATCTAGTATCTCAAAAGCCTTAATAAAAATAGCACTAAACTTCAACCAGACACTCCAACATCGCCACCATTATCATAAAAAATAAAACCCATCCCATTGAAAAATCTTACAACTGCTCCCAACAGTATTCTGATTCCAAGCATTTGTTATTCTAATAAACTCAACCACCAAAATTTATCTAAGGCACAGAAAGATATACTATATGAAAATGCATCACTTGGTAAACCATGAACTCTTCTAGTTCTGTAACAGGACACTCTGCCACAGGAAGCATCTTTCCCAAAAGCCCACAATGCAGCTTAGCTTCTCTTTGGCCCCCTCCTTATTGCCAGCACTGCCACATCCAAGCCAGGCACATTTTATTTCTTCCCCCTAATTCTGTTTGCACTAACCCTGCAGTTGCTTCAGCAGAAAGAGTGGTAACCGTGCCATCCTATATGAGGGCAAGGCACTGAAGCAGGGAGGCAGGCACCAGGAGGAGCTACTTGGATGTTGCTGGTCCTAGAGCCTGTGACCCACACCTTGGTTATCCCCAAATCACAGCAGCACAAGGAAACAAAAGTTATGTTGTTCCTAAACACTGATATTTTTTTAAATTACACAAAGCTTATGTTTGTGGGAACCAGAAGTCACTGTCAGATGGCTGAGTTGAAGGGCTTCAATAAAAGGACTGCTGTCAGAGGCATGGGCTGAACTACAGGACAAACCAGGAAGGATAAGGCACTGGAGGCTGGCAAGCCTGGAAGCCAGTGCCACCCCCAGCTGATTCCAGATGCCAATTCGAGGGAGTGCTACAGAGGCGAGGTCACCCTTGGGGCTGTAAACCTGAATGGATTGCATATACCCTGATATTTCTATACCTTGCTTTGTGGTGCCACCCAATTGCTAAAGCCCAGGAGATGTCCACTGCAAGGTTCAGTATCCACTCCACAGAATAGGGCAACGAATAGATCTGGGAGCATTAAACAGAATAAGTAGCACAAAACCAATATTTCTGGAGCCTCACCTCAGGCCGTGGCTGTCCTGTGATCCAGCAAATGTCTGTTGCAAAAACAGATGTGCCCAGTGAGGAAAGAGCTGGTAAGTTGTGTGCTACCCCAGCAATTAGCATTCTTCAGCTAGGAAAGAGAGCTTGAGATGGTGAGTGGGTGCTTCGGGTCCAACTCTGAACTCAGGCTTTCCTGTCCAGCTTCTCTCGTTGGTGCTCTGGGCACAGAGGGTCTTTGGGGCAGGACTCAGCTAAGAGAAGCCACCTGTGGCACTAACTTCCCAGGTCCAGGCATCAGGGGAGGAGGATGGAGGCCAGCATGACTAGAAATAGCTGAGAGGAAAGAGGGCATGGAGAACTAAGGAGCTAATGACACACTTGTGAAATGAAAACGGTAAGAAGGTCTAAGCTGCAGCACTCTCATGGCCAAGTTTTGAAGTGATGCTTTAGCCAAGAAATTTTGTTTTTAAAAGAGAGGAACACTGGGGGGGGGGATCAATTTTATTTACTTTTTCATGTGGCCCTCATTTCTCTGACACTTCAATGTGTACGTGGTGTTGGGGTTTGAACTTGGGTCCTTGCGCATGCCAGGCAAGCACCATAACCACTGAGCCACCGCTCCAGCCCCCAAGAAATGTTTTTTTTAACTTAATGAATAATGGGAAATATTTGCTGCATGGGCAAACATGACTTAATTAGCAAAGACTTGTTATTCAATCACTCAAAAACACAGAGAGCCTACTAGGTGTCAGGAATTATTATTGGCACTAAAGAGAAGAGTGAATAAGATAGATATGTTACATGCTTTCATGGATCATATAATCTAGTAAAAGACGGAAAAAATGCACAAACCAACAAGAAACTACATATCATATATCATTAGAGAAATGTAAATTGAAGCAGTGGGATACCATGACACACATAAAAGAGTGGCCAAGTCCAGAACACTTGACACCTCCAAATGCGGGCAATGATGTGGAGCAGGAGCTGTCATTCCCAGCTGGTGGGAATGCAGAATGGTGTAGCCATCTTGGAATGTTAAATAGAATACTGAACATGCTCTTATAAAACTAAACATGCTTGGGCTGGAGCGGTCGATCACTGGAATTACACTTGCCTGGCATGTGTGAGGACCCGGGTTCAAACCCCAGCACCATATACACAAGTAAGTGTCAGAACAATGAAAACCAGATGAAAAATTAAAAAGTAAAGTTGATTCTCTCTCTCTTTCTCTCTCTCTCTCTCTCTGAGAAAGAATCAATTTTATTTAGTTTTTCATGTGATTTTTGTTGCTCCAACACTTTGTTGTATACATGGTGCTGGGGTTTGGAACTTGTGTCCTCACGTATGCCAGGCAAGTGCCGCAACCACCAAGCCACCACTCAAGCCCTCTCTCTCTCTCTCTCTTAAAAAAAAAAAAAAACCAAACATGCTTCTGTCCAATTAACCAGCAATCACGCTCTTTGGTGTTTCCTCAAAGGGGTTGAAAACATGTTTACACAAAACCCTGTAGGTGGATGCTATAAAAGCACCTTATTCATAATTGCCCAAACTTGGAAGCCACCAAAATGCTCTCCAGTTGGTGAATGGATAAATTAATTGTAGTACATTCAGACATTGACTACTATTCAATGCTAAAAGGAAATAAGGCCATGAAAAAATATGAAGGAAATCTAAATGCATACCACTAAGTGAAAGAAGGTAGTCTGAAAGGTTACAGATTGACTGATTCCAACTAAATGGCATTCTGGAGGATGAATGCACAGAGTATTTTTATTTTTTTTTATTTTTTTTTAACTGTAAAACATCTAATTTTTTTTAATTTTTTTTATTTTTGAGCAACCTTACAAGATTTTAACAAAACAATATAAAATGTGTATAAGATGTGTATATATTCTGGACATTGCAATTATCCCCAGGAGTGCCCCCCCAATTACCCTCCCTTATCCCTCCCTTCCCCTTCCCATTATAACTCTAAAAATAGTATTAGATTGTAAAGCATTACATCTT
>PVKS010001871.1:0-17647 GCA_004027875.1 Aplodontia rufa | reverse complement strand
GCAAATATTTTTGCAAAAATATTAATCAGGGATATTATTCTCTAATTTTCTGTTTTTGGTGTGTCTCTGTTGGGATTTGGTATCAGAGTTAAGTTTGCCTCATTAAAGTTTTTGTGAGACTTTCCTCCTTTTCAATTTCTTGGAATACTTTAATCAGGAGAGGTGTTAGCTCCTCCTCATAGGTGTGGTAAAACTCAGCAGGGAATCCATCAGGTCATGGGTTTTTCTTTGGAAGGCTTTTAATGGCTGTGTGGATTTTAGATGTTTATTGGATGTTTAGTAGTTCAATATCATCCTGCCTCAATTTGGGGATGCTATATGTTTCTAGAAATTTGTCCATATCTTCCAGATAATTTAATATAGAGGAGTATAGTTTTTCAAACTATGTTCTATCAATCCATTTGATTTACATAGTGTCAGTGGTAATCACCCCCTTTTCATTGGAGATTTAGTTGATTTGCTTCAATTCTCTCCTTCTTTTAGTGAGATTAGGTAGGGGTCTATCAATTTGCTTATTTTTTCAAAGAACCAGCTCTTTGTTTCACCAATGCTTTTTATTGGTTTTGTTTTGTTTTTTGTTGTTGTTTTTGTTGTTGTTGTTGTAGTTGTTGCTCTCAATTTCTTTGATTTCCACTCTGATCTTGACTATTTTCTGTCTTTGACTGGCTTTGGCTGAAATTGTTCTTCCTTTTGTAGGGATTTGAGATGGACCATAAGCTATTTATTTGAGATCTCCTAGTTTTTAATGGAGGCACTCGGTGCTATAAATTTTCCCCTTGAGAATGCTTTCATGCTGTTCCAAAGGTTTCAATATGTTGTGTCTTCATTCTCATTCTCCTCCAAGAATTTCTTGATTTCTGCTCTCATGTCTTCTTCTATCCATTCTTCATTCAATAGGGTATTGTTAAATTGCCATGCATATGTGTTTCTGTGTGATGATTTTTGCTATTAATTGCTAGGGTCATGGCACCATGGTCTGATAGGATAGATGGGATGATATCTAATTTTTAATATTTCCTGAGTTTTCCTTTGTGAACTAGAATATAGTCTATTTTGGATAAGGAGCCATGCATTACTGAGAAGAAGATATATTCAAGAGGTTCAAAGTAGTGGAAGGCAAAGCTGCAGCACCGAAGGAGTTGTCAATCTAATTGGTGAGGCAGGGCACAGACAGTGGGCCAAGATAGCTCTAAAAGAAATTATACTACTTCTCCTGTGCAGATCAAACCAAATGATAAAGGTAAATGACTTTTGAAAATAGCAATTGCTCTACAAATGTAAGACACTATTATCAGCATCCTATCAAATAAACTGTTAGGATAGTAATTGCCAGAAAAGTTCAGAAGAGAGAGGTTTCTTTGGGATCTGGCAAGAAAAGATTTCGAGGAGAAAGCCAAGAAGAATGTTAGGAATTTGGAGGAGTCCAATGGAACCAGGAAGGGCATTTAGGACAAAGGGAATGGTCAGTCACTGACCCTTTGCTCCCACTCCATCCTCATTCCTCCTGGTAGGCTCTGACCACCACGCTGTCAAGCCTGCTGTTGCAGAATGAGCTGCAGTGTCTACATCTCCACTGCTTTGATCTCTCTCAACTGCCCTTCCCTCTGCTTCTATAGCTAACTCTTATTTGGCCTTCAAGACTAATATACATGTCACCTCCTCACGCAAAGAAAGCTCTAGTCTCTTGAAATTTGATTCTGTTACTGGAGAAGAAAAGGCACATCCTAACATGCATCCTGCTGGCTTCCACTTGACTGTAAGCATGTGAGGGCAAAGATCTTGCCTTTCATAGCTGGCTTTTCATCATCAGTCACAATGTCTACCATAGGGAAGGTGCTCAGTGGATGCGTGCACAAAGAATGTGTATTTACAGAAATAGCGCTGGGGAGATGGCTCAGTTTTGGAAGAGAAAGAACAAACTGATTTTTATGGTCTGTATTTATAGTTGATTAAAGTCCATTCTTGTGGAAGTGTCTACCAAAAATGGAAATACAGGACTGAAACTAGCTGCTGTCATTATTTTTACTTTTTTTTTTCAGATAAAGACAGTGAAATGCAAAAGGGTAAGAACCTTGCCTACGATCCTACGTAACCATCCAGTTTCCCAGGTTTTAGTTTCTAAATTCTTCCTAAATCTGTTCTCCAGTGAAAAATAAAAGTTTAAAACAAACAGACAGGGGCTGATGCGGTGGCTCAGCACTTGGCTGGCATGCACAATGATGAGGGTTTGCACCCCAGCACCATGTACACAACAAAGTGTTGGAGCAACAAAAGCCACATGAAAAACTAAATAAAATTGATTCTCTCTCTCTCTCTCTCTCTCTCCTTCTCTCTCTTTAAAAACAAACAAACAGGGGCTGGAGCAGTAGCTCAGCGGTTTCGGCGCTTGCCTGGCAAGCACGAGGACCCGGGTTCAAACCCCAGCACCATGTACACAACTGAGTGTTGGAGCAACGAAGGCCATGTGAAAAACTAAATAAAGTTGTTTCTCTCTTTCTCTGTCTCTCTCACTGTCCCTCTCTCTTAAAAAAACAAAACAAAACAAAACAAAAACCAGGATCCTTGAGGAAGTCACTGAATCCAGAGCTGGACAGGGAAGGCACTGGCTGGGTGTGGAATAGCCTTTTAGTCCAGAAAGCAAGGAAGTGCTCAAAGAAAGATGGGAAAATGTTAGTAAGACACAATTAATTTGAAGGAGCTCTCATTGGTTGAATCTAGAACACGTTGTACATCAAAATTAACATAGGAACAGATTATAACATTGAATAAAATGGGAGAAAATGGGAAAGTGTGAGTTCACATGATATCCTTTAATAAACTGAGAGTTTATGAACAACAATGTGTTTCCCTAGTTTTGAGGCATATCCGTGCAAGTAAACACCATGGAACAAATGATATCATGAATCACTTGAAAGTATGCAAGAAGAATATAACATTGCTTCTGTGATATTCCTGCCAAAGATGTATGGCCTTAATCTAACCATGAGCAAGCATCAGATAAGCCCAAATTGAAGGATATTTTATTTTTTTTATTTATTTATTTAAGAGGGAAGGACAGTGAGAGAGAGAGACAGAGAGAATCAATTTTTATTGAGTTTTTCACATGACTTTCGTTGCTCTGACACTTTCTTGTGCACGTGGGTTGCTGGGGTTTGAACCCGTGTACTTGTGCATGCCAGGCAAGCACCTTAACCACCAAGCCACCGCTCCAGCCCCATGAAGGATATTTTATAAAAAATAATTAACTGATATTCTTCATTTTTAATTAATTAATTTATTTATTTATTTTGGCAATGCTAGGAATTGAATCTTGTGCATATTAGGCATGCACTATACCCTGAGTCACATTCCCAGCCACAACTGGCAGTCTTCAAATGGGTTGGTCAATGAATGAAGGTCAAGGAAAGACTGAAGAACTATGTCAGAAGGAGACTCCAGAGACATGACAACCAGATGCAAGGCTGATCCTGAAAAGAATTTTGTTGCTATGGAGAACATTAAGTAGAACAATTGGTGGAACCGAGGATTAGGTAGTAGTAATGAATCAATTTTAATTTCCTGCCTTGATGGTTGTATTGTTGTTTTGTTGGAGAACATCCTTATTATTAGAAATGTAAACTAAAATATTAGAGAGTGATAGATCATTAGGTTGGCAACTCATTCTAGAAAAAAAATTCTTTGTGTTGAAACTGCAATTTGTCTATAACTTTGAGATTATTTTTAATGAATGCATGAATAGAGATTTCAAGACCCTCAGTCTGATCTCTTCACTGAAATTTCCTCCTAGAAATCCCAGGAGTCTGAGGACATCCCAGTCCTCTTCTTGAGATCATATAGTTACAGGCTGAGAGACCCTGCTGTCGAGACTCAGGTAGACAGTGAACGTCTGCTCACAAAGGGCACAGAGACAATCTTAGTGACTATAGTTCCAAGTTTTCATTAAGAATTTTTTATTTTTTATTTTATGTATTTTTTCTTCTTTTCTTTCCTGTTTTTGATGTGTATTTGAGTGCTAACTGGAAAAGTTGATTGGTTCATGGACATATAAATATATTAGCTGTTTTTGTTTCCCTGTTATTTTGTTTTTTGGGGTTTTTTTTTCTTTTTTCTCTCCATCATCTCTCTTCTTCCCTATTGTCTCTTCTGTCTATCCTTGTCCTGCCTGCTGAGAAGAGGGATTCTGGTCAGTTCATTTAGTATTGAAGTATATTGTGCCCAACCTGCATAATTTCCTGCATTTACTTCTACCCTTATGCTATCACCCAAATCTTATTAATATCTCTTTCACCATTCCTCTATTTTGCTACATCTGTCTCTTCTTCCTCCAGGGTTTGGTTTTTTTCTTTTCTTTTCTTTTTTCTTTCTTTCTTGTTCTTTTTGTTTCCCCAGAAAATCCTCTGCCTCCTCCATTTTCTCGCTGTCCATGATTGGACAATATAATCTCCTCTCTAAATTTCATTTATATTCCCTTCTCTCTCAGGCTTCCAATTAGTTTATACCCTCTGACCCCCCCCCCATCATTAAGGCTGTGTAACCATTACTGCTGTGAATGTCAAACTCAATAACTATTGTATGCTTTGAAGCCTGAAATAGGTGGTAGTTAAATACTAGTGTCACCAAAAGTATTGACTAACACTACCATTCATTCCATAGGTGGACTTCATCAGTGTAACATAGTCTGTACTAACTAACCAATTTAATACTGTTTACTGTAAGCTTTGGTCATTCATATTGAAGATCTTCCATTAGCTCATGAGGAGTTGGAAATTTTAAGGGACACAATCAGTTCACAGGATAGGGGTTTGACTTCTGAACTCAACTTTCCTGACAATACCCCAACCCAAGTAAGGCACAGGACAAAACTCTCAATCCAAAAGCAAAAACCTAAAGGAAAACAACCAGATAGAGATCTCAGGCCAAGAACTTGCTTTGATTTATGGAGTGAGAAGAAGCCTGAGCGGACTCCCCACACACACCTGTGTTTGCCTAAGACTCCAGTCCCACCACAGCAGGTGAGCCAGACACCTCCAAGGTTCCCCAGACCCAGATACCACCCAGCTCTCACACACACACAGTAGGTCCTGATACATTGGGCCCATCCCACCACCAAGGATCCCAGACCCCAGAGCAACACATAGGGGTCCATTCTGGCCCATCCCATACATATAGGACCTTAGCACCCAGTGACATATCTCTGCTGCTTAGCTTCAACAACACAGCGGACTTCCCAGCAACCCCATTAGGTGCCAAGTCCAAGTCCTAGACTCTTAACCCAAAAGTTGCAGCAAAACAAGGCTCCAGGCAAAAAAGCCTTCTGGAAGGAAGAGGTCATTAGAGAGGCGTATCTGACCCAACCTTTGACATATAAGGAAGAAGAACCCAGAGTCTTGTCTTGCTTCCACACAGGGATCCACAATTCAATAATCCAGAAGAAACTCTTCAAAGATGAGGAATCAAACTAGAAGAGGTATACCTCAAACCCACAACTTTCCTAACAAGGTGTCCATAGCCAGGGACCAGTAGGAAAATCTAGAACAAATTATCAATGATCTGATAATGAAAAGGAACAATGAACTAAAAGAAGAGCTAATGAAGGGAATAAATGAGAAAATCCGAGTTGAGAAACTCTATCATTAAAGAAATAAACATACTCAAAAAGGAAGTAACAGAGCTAAAATCTGCAGTGAATGACATGAGAGGGACCATGGAAGAATTTAATAATAGACTAACTTCTGTAGAAAATAGAACCTCTGCTATTGAAGAAAGAACTTCTGACAACAAGGACAGGCTGAGCAAGCTTGAGCACACTGATGACAAAAAAGAAAAACAACTGAAAGAACATGATAAGAATTTTTAAAATGTCTGGGATGAAATGAGAAGAAATAATTTAAGAGTAATTGGGATACAAGAAGAAATTGAAACTCGCATGAATAGTATGAGGAATCCTCAAGGAAATTGTAAAAGAAAATTTTTCTCATATAAAAATAGAGTCAGATATGCTCATCCAGGAAGCTTACAGGACACCCAATAAGCCTAATCAAATGAGAAACTCACCAAGACACATCATATTCAAAATGTACAACAGGTATATCAAGGAAACAATATTAAAAGCAGCAAGGGAGAAATGCCAAATCACATTCAGAGGTAAACCAATAAGAATTGTCTGTGACTTTTCAACCCAGACTCTGGAGGCAAGAATGTCTTGGAAAGAAATCTTTCAACGTCTGAATGACCATAACATGCAGCCAAGAATACTATACCCGGCAAAACTCAGCTTCAAATTTGATGGAGAAATAAGAACTTTAATGATAAGATCAAAATGACAGCATTCGTAAACAGAAAACCAGCCTTACAAAGAATTCTCAAAGATACACTTCAGACAGAAGAACAAGTAATTACTACCCAAAACCCACAAACAGAGGAAATTCAGTAAAAGTACATCTTATCAGTGACCAACCAAATGAAATTTTCAGATATTTAGAGGCAGCAATGTCTGGTTTTAAAAATGAGAATGCCATCTTTGAATTTCAAAATCAATAAAGTGATATGAAATGACTCAGCCTATCAAAGAAAATACAGTGAAAGAATAAAATGCATTAATTAAAACTTTTGAGAATTCTAAATTGGTGAGTTGAGTAGTATGTTAATTCTGGCAAGCTTTTGAATTAGAGTTGTAGTTTTTAGTGTTTCATGTGGCAATAAAAATCACCTCAAATAATTTATTATTTTCTTCTGTGAAAAAATAGTGTGATAATGATAGCAATAATTAATAATAGCTACCAATGTTACTGAACACCTGTGTACACTCTGCTGTAAGGTATATTACTAATTCCACTTTTATATATCAGGAAACTGAAAGATAAAGTGTTTAAGATATTATTCCCCTAATTAGCATGCTAATTAATATGTAATGTAGCCAACTTTAGAAACATTACACTCCAAAGCCTCCTTATTAATTCTTGCCCTCTGGTGCCTCCTATGGAGGCAGTAGAGACAAAAAGTCTAAGGAACATACCAGAAGCTTGGGTTTCATTCTGGATTCCTCCCACCCTTCATTAGCTGTGCCCAATCCAATCCATCACCAAGCTTTGTTGATTCCCTTTTAAAACTCCACCCTTTCCTCTCCATGTGTGTTAAAGCCCCACAATTTTTCTTCTGACTCTCAGCAATAGTTTCTCATTCTTCCTGATCCTTTTTGCATTCCTCTTTAACATCTCTATACAGTTGTCAGAATGATCCTTCAAAAATGCAATCCTAAATATCACTAATGTGCTTAAAATCCTACATGGAGACAAAGTCACTTTGCAGCTCCACTTACCTTTGGGTTAAAGTTATACATGGCACCTAAGTCTTCCCACAGTCTGGCCCCTGTATATCTATCTTCCCAGCCTATTCAGCTAGACGGCTCCATGCAAACTGTGTGCTCAAGGCATTCTTGAGAAATTTGTAATAATTGTTTGCTCTGTTATGCAAACAATTAATATGCACATTTCAAGTATCAGCAAGTGCCACCACCTCTTGCCAGCATTTTTCTATCATTCTCTTCCTCAACCAGTCTGAGCTG
Source organism: Aplodontia rufa (assembly GCA_004027875.1). Taxonomy (NCBI): domain Eukaryota; kingdom Metazoa; phylum Chordata; class Mammalia; order Rodentia; family Aplodontiidae; genus Aplodontia; species Aplodontia rufa. The sequence goes on along the minus strand of PVKS010001871.1, from coordinate 10,083 downwards.
GGTGCTTCTTTGGAACTCCTATTACATTTCTGCAAAGACCTCTTTTGCATAATCTATCTTTTTTTTTTTAAGAGAAGGACAGTGAGAGAGAGAGAAGCAATTTTTATTTCGTTTTTCATGTGACTTTCATTCCTCTGACACTTTGTTGTGTATGTGGTTCTGGGGTTTGAACTCACATAGAGTACAAGGCACGTGCTGTAACTGCCGAGCCACCACTCAGCCCCTACATAATCTATCTCAATGGGATGAATCCTTCCTTGGCTAAACTGTGTTCCTTGAAAGAAGGAATTGAAGGCAAGGCATAGTGGTGCATGTCTATAATCCCAGCAGCTCAGAAGGCTGAGGCAGAAGGATTTCAAGTTCAAAGCTAGCCTCAGCAACTTAGGTCCAAAGCAATTAAGTGAGACCCTTTATCAAAATAAAAAATAAGAAGGGCTAGGGATTAGTCTAAGTGATTAAGTATCTCTGGGTATAAACCCTGGTAACAACAAGAAGAAGAAAAAAAGGAGGAGGAGGAGAAAGGGAGGAAGAAGAAGAAGGGATTGAAGCTTGTTTATCTTTGTATCCTTCATGATGCCTGGAAGCAAGAAAGTTCTTTGTAAGTAGTCATTGAGTGAGTGAATGAATGAATACACATCAGTAAATTGTGAATTGTGTAAAATGCTACACAGATTTAAACTGAAAGACACAGTGATTTTCGGTAGAAACATTTCAGAAGAGTTGGTGAGAGAAGCTGACCAACAGGTTAAATAGTTTGAGTAAGAAGACAGCAGGGGCCGATTTTTAACAAGTATTCAGAGGGCCATTGGAATCTAAGTTCTGAGTTAACGGGCATTACTCATTGTGTGCTCTCAGTCCCCAGGGTGTGCAATGGCTTGAAAAATAATTACTAGAGATTTTTGAATAGGTAACAAAAGCACCAGATGCAAAATTCCAAATGTTCAAGATGGAATAGAGTGAAGAAAAGCTCTCTTCCCTTCTACACCCACCCCCAGCTCCTCAGTTCCTACTGCAGAAGGAGCAATAAATAACCATTTTGAGTGGTTTTGCTTTTTCCCTAAGATTCTGTCTCCAGAACCTGGCAATGATTTATAGGACATACTATAAATTAACAATTTATAAAGTGCACAGGGGACCACAAATGAAAAGGCAAATAAATCCTTTGGGTGGCACCTTATTTACATATGCACAAATGCCAAACTCAAAATTTGGCCTGGAGACTAAAACAGCCCTACACTAGATATTCCAGTGTTCATTTTAATTGTAAGACTAATCACAGAGGAATTTAGAAAAATATAAGTAATGGCACATGAACACTAATGTAGATGTTCAAATGAGGATATAATGTAATTTGGGTAAATCTATACTCGTAAAATGTTCTTGTTCTTATGTCTTTCCTTTGGAAATCAAAAACCACAGATCATGGAGTAGGATGACTTGACTATTAATTAGTTGTCCATTAGTCTTCATTTCCTAGGGCTTATTTGGGGAAAAGTAAATTTACTCTAATTTGTTTTATGCAAATTAATCTATTTGATTTCATTTTTTTTCTCCATTAGCACCTGAAGTTTTTAAATTAATATGAAACTTGGGCATGTGTAATGAATATTAAACCTAGCACAATGAAAACAGGGCTGGGGTTTTATATGTATAGAGTTAATTATGACCATTTGGGCTCATATTTAAAAGTTAGGTGATTTTTATGAAGTGGTAGGAGGTACAAAGTTTATTTTGTGGGATTTTAAAAACCACAATGTAATTAGAACAAGCTGAGCAGAAAAGTTACCTTAGATGCTACAAATTAGGAGTGCAGAACAGTATCAGTGTGCACCCATACTGACTCTACTACCTCTAAAAATACTAATTTGTTCTTCTTCATTTCACAGACGTTTATTTTTCTGCGAGGCTTTGGACATTCAGCAAGACTTTGGAAATGCTTCTTCTAGCTTTGGAGAGACATGGGAATAAAGGAAATGAATCACTTTGACAATCAAAGACTAAAAATAAAAAGCAATTAATCAGGGAGTGGGAGGAAGTGAGGGGGGAAGTGCTGGGGAGAAATATTGTTCAAATTATGTTGTTATATTGGTACATGTATGAATATGTAACACCAGATCCCATCATTATGTAGAACTATGATGCACCAATAAAAAAATGTGGGGTGAAAAGTAATTAATCTGAGTGAGGTACCTCTTCCACTCTTCTCTGAGGGTGATTGGTGGAAGTGCGGTCATGTGTGGTACATTCTGTCCGTGGCTCTCACCAGCCTGAAATGGCAGCAGAGTCCTACTCCAGTGTCAACTCCAGCAGGATTCAGGAGTGGAAGCTGGCTTGGGAAGACCAGGGGAGACATGTCATCTAGGTTTCTGCTTGTCCTGGAAGGAAAGCACTTTTGAAGATGTGGTCCGCCCATGGACAGCCACCCAGCCAACCTCCCAGCCCCTGCACCCCAGCAGCTGTCAAGCGTTCCTGCTCACTCTGCCGCTAGTAGCAGCAAGCCAGTTGCCCAACAAAGCCTTGGTGCACTCCCTTTACATCCGTCTTGCTATGAACAAGACGTTGTTCTTGGCAAAATTTTCAGAACTCAGCTCATTTACAGCTCCAACTTTCCCAAACTTGTTCTTAACATTAGGGCACTCTGATTTTATTCTTGGTCCCAAGACTCTGTTCCTCATCTGTTTATCTTTTTAACCAACAAATCTCCAAGAAAGTTCTCTAAGTGGCCTCTTGGGATTCTCAGAAGTCCTTCTCCGTTTCCTGCTTGTCAAGGCCATTTTTAATCCCTGCCAGAGCCTCCCAAGTGCATTTGAGCCATTTCCCATTTTAGAGTTCCTGCCCAGAAGGCCACACTTATCTTCCCTCTGTGCGTTTTGAATTTTGCTTCTGGAGAGTTGGGGACACAGACCTCCCACTAGGCAAAATTCCCCGTCCTGTCAAAGAAGAGGAGCTAGCTAACGGGGTCACTTTCTCAGTATCTAATTCAATCCAATAAAAGCAATTATTTAATGAATGTGTACTTTGCTCCAGGTACTTGGCTGTAAGGACCTCATTGAGTACCGTGGGAAGCAGACCATTAAACTAATAATTTCAACACAGTGGGATAAATAAATCAAAAGAGATGTGTGCCGTGGATGACAGTGGGACAAAGGCAAAAGTGTGCTCTGTCTGGGGGAAATGACACATGCTAGACGTTGGCGATAAATAAAAGTCAACAGGGCCAACATAAAGATGGAAGGACCTCCAGATAGAAGGAAAAGCAGCTGCAAAATCCTGGAGGCATGAAATAACAAGGACATTGTTAAAAGTCACAGTGAGCATGACTGTCATCTGTTTTGAAAAAAATAATTTAGTCTTTTTTGGTTTCTAAAGCTATACATAGTGTTTTCGATTGTTAGAATTACATAGAAACAGGTAACCTAGAAAAGCAGAGACCTCTATAATCTTGACCTTCAGGGATACCCTGTAGTCCTGGTATGTAAGTGCCTCCATCTTTTTCTTATATAGATACCAAACTAGAATCATACTTATTCTTTTGCAACCTATCTCTAATTTAATACACATAATTAAATTAGCATTTTATGCTACACCCTCACCTTTTGGATGTTTAGGATCCATTATCCGGATTGTGTTGTAGTGTAGTCATTAAATCTGGACTCACTGGAGTCAGATGAATCCAGTCATTCCATTTAGCATGTGACAATAAGTCACTTAAGGGCCCTATGCCTCAGATTTTGTGTGTATATTGTAAAGATCAAAATAATGCATGTCTACCATGAGTGATTGCTGTTACTATTTAAAGAGTTTATATTTGTAAAGCACTTAGAATTGTGCCTGGCATGGTAAGTTCTTTCAATGGGAGTTCATATTACTATGAGGTCTTTAAAAGGTCCCTATTGCGTTACTCGGCTACTGAAGAATCTTCCATGGCAAGGTTTGAGATGCCCTTACCCCCTCTTACATTTTTGGTTCTTGTTTCTTACTAACTTATTTTATGAGTACTCAATAAATGTATATTAATGCTATCTATTCCCCTTGGAGGCTGCACAAAACATGGCAGGTGGAGTCCAGGGGAGTAACTTCCAGGCCAGGCTCAAAGGGAAACCATTGCAGGTTTTCTATTCGCAGAGAGGTCCTGGCAGGAAGTGGGATACTGGGCTTAGATGCATAAAGTAGGCAGAAAGATTAGGATCTAAAAGGTCAAATTATAAATCAAACTGGAGGCTTGGGATGGAAAGAAGACAGAGAATAAGTGTGGGCCAAAAACCTATGGCCAGAGTCAAATCTGTGGACAGAGAACTCAAAAAGATGCTTGGGCAGAAGGACAGTGAGAGAGAGAGAGAGAGAGAGAGAGAGAAAATCAATTTTTATCAAGTTTTTTCACATGGTTTTTGTTGCTCTGACTGTGTACGTGGTGCTGGGGTTTGAACCTGTGTACTTGCCCATGCTGGGCAAGCACCGTAACCTCCAGGCCCCCACTCCAGCCCATGGGCACTAACTTTTTAAGAAAGGGTATGGTATACCTTCTCTGAGGAGACACTTCACTATAGGTTACATCTCATCAACCTGTGGACACAAACAGACTCTGATGATATTAATTCCAAAGCCACAAGACTCTTTGACCCTCTTCTTTACACAGGAATTCAGCAGCCTCCTTCCAAAGTCTCCCTTCCTGGGAGTTGGGGGAATGATCGCAGGCCCCATGACATATTTACTGGTCTGCTCTGGCCTCCTTGTCAAGGTGATTCACCAGCCTCAGCCCAGCTGCTAGAGGAGAGTCCTGCTCTGCCACCGCCTGCCCCGCCCTCCCACCCTGGGGACGGGTTTCTTGGTTGTGGTCTGGGGCGTGAAGGGTGCCCTGTGAGGTCTTGTCTAAAGCCTCTCCTGTTACTTCTCTCCTTAATTCCAATCTCTGCTGAAGTTCAAAGTCTGTTTCCCCAGTCAGTGGGAAAAGGGAGAGGAAGACAGAGGGGCCACAACCTCCTGTCTTTATGCTTTGTCTCTCTAGTCATTCAAAAGCAAATATTGACCAGCCATTGTGGAAGGTCGAATGTAAAACTAATCCTGATTCTTTTCCCCTTCCTGTATCTATGCCCTTGCACTGGGACATTCAGCCCCACCCCCTTGAATCCTGGCTGACCTGTGGTGGCTGTGGTCACCTGGACATGGCTAGCATGATAGTATGTCAGTTTTAATTCTGCCTCAGGAGACCCTAAGCTCTTCCACTTACTCTCTGGGCTCCTCTGCCTTGCTCTGGAAACAGCCAGGGTTAGGCTACTGACTGATGAAAAACTGCCTCAGCCCATAGCCAGAAAGCTGCCCAGCCCTTCCAGAATCAGTTAAACTGTGTTGTTGGTCTGCTTCAGCACGAGTGAGCCCAGTGCAGAGCCAAAGAACCTCCAGCTAACTCACATATTTGTGAATAAAATAAATCCTGTGTCATTTGAAGCTGCTGGTCACTGTTACGTGACAAGACATAAATGGCACAACGTTCTCCTTCTGACCTCTTTCTACAGGTTCAAACACCCCTCTGAGAACCTGAATAAATAGCCACACTCTAACCATCAATCTGCGTTCAGCCAGGAAATCCTGCTGCACTGTCGGGGTACGATGGCAAGGCGGATGTATTCCAAGTGAGCAGATGTCCAGAGGGAAAGCCAGCTAGCCTTGGAGAAGGGTGCCATTGAAGGACAAGGGTGTAGGAATGCCCTACCAGCCTGCAGTTGACCGTGAAGGTCATAGTAAGCTTGGTGCGACAGCATTGCATACGGAATCTGGCCAGGGAGGCTGCTAGCTATGAGGTATCCCTCAAAAGCTGATGTGTGAGATAATGCAGAAACATTCTGAGGTGTGTGTGAGCAATGTAACCTAATCAGTGGATTGATCACTGACATGGTTGACTGGGTGCTAACAGTGGGCAGGTGGAGAGTGGCTGGAAGAGGTGACCCACTGGGAGCATGCCTTCGGGGTTCATATTTTGTCCTTGGTGAGGGGAGCTCTCTCTCTCGGCTTCCTTTGTGCCTTGTCCTGAGCTGTTTTCCTCCACCATTCTCCTTCCACCGTGATGTTCTGCCTTGCCTCAGGCCCAGAGCTATGGCGGAGCATGGACTGAACCTTTTAATTGAGAACCAGAATAAATTTTCCCTCCTCTAATTGTTCTAGTTAGGTCTTTGGTCACAGTGACAAAAACATTGACTAAAACAGAGGCCAAGCTCTCCACTTGGACTGAGTTGGAACAAAACTGAAAGAAGTGCAGCAGGAAAAATGGGGCAGGAATCATAGAGAAGACACTGAGCTGGCTGACCCAGGGCCCAGGACGCCCGCCCCAGCCAAATTTGTATAAGACCACTGAGCACAGGGAAGCCCTCTACTGTGAATGTGAGTTACTTGTTCTTAATCTCAATTTATAATCAAACTGAGTATCTTTCCTTATGCTGAGATGCTTTGTTCAATTCCAGTCTCTCGATGGCTTCTTGGTGTTGTGACCTCCAGGGAGAAATTTCCTTTCATTATGCCTAGGTAGCAGGAGAACATCATGAAGAGTGTGATGGGTGGTCTCTGATAAAAGAGACTCCTCTCCACTCTGGCTGCAAGACAAGTCCTCTTCCCTCATTGTCCCTTCCATCTCCTACATTCTTTCCTGGGACTTTGATTGGAGGGCAGATGAATGACGATTGAGCCCATGGCCAAGTGCAAATCTGATGCCTTTGAACTCTGAAGTGTTCAGCTGGACAAAGTGAGTGGAACTTCTTTCAGGTTGGGGTCTGCCTTGCTGGCCACAAAGTCAGAGCAAAGCTACCTGAAGCCTTATAAACAGCTGGCTCTAGTCTCTAGGCACTAGTTGGAAATCTAAGGATTGACAATTGGGTCCACAGGTGCTGAGAAAGCAATAAAGAAATAAATTACTGATGGATGATTTCTAGTTCTCTCAATCTTTTGGAGTGATGGAAAATGAGGCAGGCAAATCCATCTTAAATTGACAGCTTAGCCTCTCGTCCCTCTCAAGCTGGGAGTGTGGGTTGGGTTGAGTTCGGCCCTGAAAGGTGGTTAACATATGGCCCTCTTCCTGACAATTGTTTTTGGACATTTGATAGTTATTCTTTCAGCGTTGGGCCGTAGTTGCTTGGTACCTAGCTGTGGGATGTTTCAGAGCAGGGGAACATTGGCTTCGTCTGCAATGGGGCTTTGTTGCTGGCTTACTTATCAAAGGCATGCTTCCAGGCAAGATCTTTGCTGCCTCCAGCAATTAACTAGTCCCTACTGAGGTGGTTTTTTAGGTCTACAAGGATCCTAAATGTCAAAGCAGCACAAAATACTGTTGTGGTTTAGATATGAGGTGTCCCCCAAAGCTCATGTGTGAGACATGCAAGAAAGGTTAGAAGTGACATGAGAGCCTTAACCCAATCAGTGCATTAATTCCATGCTAGGGATTAAGTGGGTGGTAACCATAGGGTGTGACTGGATGAGGCGGGTCACTGGGGGCCCACCTTTGGGGTTTATATTTTGCCTGCAGTGAGGGGAGCTTTCTTTCTCTATGCTTCCTGCTGCCACATTCCCAGCTTCTTTCCTCTGCCACACCCTTCTGTCATGATGTCCTGCTTCAGCTTGGGCACAGAACAATGGAGTCCATCATCAGGACTGAGACCCCTGAAACCGTGAGCGACAAATAAACTTTTCCACATCTAAAATTGTTCTTGTTGGGTCTTTTGGTCACAGTGACAGAAAAGCTGACTAAAACAAATACAGAAAATTTGAAAACATGATTAATAGAGCAAGTTGAGGTAAGGGTCCTGCACCATCCCACTGGGCACCAGGATTACGGGGCCATTTCATAGCTCAAGTCTTCCTTCTCAGGGCTCTGCCCTTAGGGCTTAGTGTCCTGCCCTTCCCTCCCCCCAGAGTGCTTGCATATGTCACTCTCACTATCTCCCTAGGCTCTCTTGACCCACAGCAGTTCTTTGCTTTTTCAGGAAACAAACTGGATGAAAGTCCAGGGCTGGGACTTCCTCCTTGGTGTGTTTGACAAGGACTGACGTACACTAGGCCCTTTGAATCCCGGAAGTCCAGAACACACCCAGCCTCGATTACAGCGTCCAGAATGCTGGCGCATAGGTAAAAGGACAAAAGCCAAAGCATTTCAACATGAGGGACCCACTGACAGATTGCTCGGTGAGTAACTCAGTGCAGTCTGTGTGCCTGTGTGTGTGCTGGGGATAGATTTGTATGTTACTGGATTCTAACTTCAGAAATTTGAGACGCTTGGCAAACAAACGGGTTTAGATATTGGCTGTGGTACAAAAGTCTGTGGGTTTTCTTTGGTTTAATTTAAAAGAGAGGCCTTTCTAAGAAATCTTGGTAATTGTTATCCTTCATTCTCATATTCGTGGAAGAAAAGTTTGAGTATAGAGCATCGTATTTGGATCCAGATGGTGGCTGTTTGGAAAACAGTCTTAAGACCAAAGGTGCCGACATCGTGCATGCAGTCGATACAAAAACTTTACATAGAATGTCTGCAGCCGATTCTTGACTTTGCAAATAAAATCAGGGAGGTGGGAGGTTTTTGCATCCCCCACTTCTCAGTGTGGTTTAGAGTCAAGGATCCCAAGTCCTGCAGGAGGGTGGACACTGCACCCTGTCAGTGGGAAAGGTTGTCAAACTGACTTGCCAGCATGCCTGTTCCAGTCCTGGGAGCATTACCAAAAATGCAGAATTGGTCAAAAGTCTAAAGACAGTGAGGTCACTAAGAGCAGTTGCAGGTATGACATAAGGGACAAGAAGCAGGTCAAATAAAGGGAGGGTGTATGTATTTAAAAAGTAATCGAGGACTGTCAGTGTCTTGTTGCAGTAATTGCAATAAATGGTGCTGAAAAGCCACAATTGGTGACATCAGAAGCAAGGGATTTTAGTCATCTTTCATGTTTTTTTGCGGAGAGGGATTACCAAGGATGAAACCCAGGGGCAATTAATCACTGAGCCACATCCCCAGCTCTTTTTGTTTTGAGACAGGGTCATGCTAAGTTATTCAGGTCTCCCTGAATTGCCCAGGCTAGCCTCAAGATTTGATCCTTCTGCCTCAGCCTTCCAAACTGCTAGGATTACAGGCATGCAGCACTGAACCCTGAATCTACCATGTATTTTGTTTAAAAAAAAAATCTGTGGAGAGACAGATAAATAGGGTTTGCACTAAAGCCATAAAGAAAAAGATCAACAGATGATTACTGATTTCCTTCCCCAAAATGAGTTCAAGAAGCAGATGATCTAGATTAGATAAACTCATAAATGGCCGATAAGATTAATATTGGCAACATAGTAGCCAGCTCTTCCTAATTTTACTTTTTAAGCACAAAAATAAGTTGTATATAATGTAAAAACATATTCCAACAGTATGGTTGAACATAGATGTTAAAAGTGAAACTTTCCCTATTTTATTACATCAGTCTGAATCTCCTCTCCATTGGTAATATGGATAACTTTTTCTAGAAGTCTTTTATCCTTTGTTTATTTTTCTCTCCTTGAGTTTGCTTTCTTCCTAAACTGTTAAATCCTCTCCTTTCTCAACATTGATCCTGGAGGATGTTTTTGTACAAAGATGGTAGGAACAGGGATGGAATAAACGGAGGCAGAAACTTGGCACCAACAGTCAGAGAAGAAAGTCAATGCCCAATGCCAAGAGAAGAGTGGATCAGAAGAGAGGAGACTGAGGCTAGGCTCAATCAAGCCACTAAAAAAGAAGAAAAGGAGGAAAAAGGAACTGAAGCCCTGATATCCTTTTAGTGGGCAGTGGTGTCCATGTTGAGGTCAGGACCTGGGAGAAACATTTTCTTTTAAGCAGCCCCCAAGACAACCCATGCCCTCCCCTCTGTGTCATTTTAAAGTTCCAGTCCCTGCTTCTCACCAGAGGACATTGATCAAGCCAATGAATACATGAGAAAGTGCTCCAAATCATTAGTAATCAGAGAAATGCAAATGAAAACCACATTAAGATATCACCTTACACCAGTCAGAATGGCAAAGATGAAGAAAATAAACAACAATAGATGCTGGAGGGGCTGTGGAGAGATAGGCACACTAACACACTGTTGGTGG
>PVKS010001870.1:96613-130174 GCA_004027875.1 Aplodontia rufa | reverse complement strand
GCTGTGCAGAGGAACTGATGCTCTCATTACTGCTTTCTGTACTGTGACCAGGGCATGATTTTGGAATCTCTAGTTCCTGTTTAAGAAGCAGGACCTGTCTGGTTTTCATTCTCTGGTATTAAAATTGTCCTGAATTCCCCCTTCTCCTACCCCCACTGAGCACCATGAGACTTCTGGCTCAAGCCAGGTTTCACCTGGTTAAAGTCTACTTGAATATCTGGAGTCCAAATCTCCTTACTCAATTGACATTTTTCTTGAATTTGTCATGTAATGAACAGGGCAGAATTTCTCAACAGACAGTATTGCATCTGATTAAAACCCAGAATGTACTTATTTTCTTTGGGTTGGGAAGGACATGACCTGGTTTTAAGCCCAGAGGGAAGCCTTATTTTCAAGGTCATCACGTAGCTGTTCACACACAGAAATACTCAGCAGAAGCGAGAGAGGGTTGAAAGCCAGCCTTGTCTCCACTTCCATGTTGGTCTTATCCCTCCACCAGTTGGATGTACTTATTCTGCTAACTCACGCCCCATCCAAGGCTGATCTCTGTTACCACTCAGTGCTCGGCATGATGGTTTTCTCTCTCATTCTGTCTCCCTGGAGACCATGAGACCCAAGAACATGGACTAGAGCTCAGTCCCCCTTGTGCACACCCACAATAGTTGCTCAATATTGCTTTTTATTGATTCCAGTTGAATCTCTTCAGAAGAAAAGGCAAGGATTAGCAAATGAAATGATGTTCTGATACCAACAGAGTTGAATTCTGCCTGAAGTTTCAGCCACACTTGGTTTGTTTTTGTTTGTTTTTTAAGAGAGAGAGAGAATATCAGTTTTATTTAGTTTTTCAATCTGGCCTTTGTTTCTCTGACACTTAGTTGTGTATGTGGTACAGGGGTTCGAACCCGGGTCCTTACACATGCCTGGCAAGCGCTTCCACTACAACCAGGTCCAGCACCTCAGCCACACTTGTTAATCTCATAAGTTGTTTTCTGTTTAAGAGGAATTTGTTTTGACTGTTGGCATCAAAAATACATTAGAAGGGGCTGGAGCCATGGTTCTGTGGTTACGGTGCTTGCCTGGCATGCACAAGTACATGGGTTCAAACCCCAGCACCCACGTACACAACTAAATGTCGGAGCAACGAAAGCCATGTGAAAATCTCAATAAAAATTGATTCTGTCCTCTCTCTCTCTCTCTCTCTCTCACCGTCCTTTTTTCTTTAAAAGAAAATGCGTTAGAAAGGGCCTGCCTGTGTCTACTATTAAGTCTCTTTCTCTTTGAACGTTTCTGTTGGAGAACAAAATTTAACTTTAGAATACGTGTGTGTGTATTCACGGCACAGGCAGAGGGGCTCATTAAGTGAGGGCAGCTACTATCAGAAGAAAAAAAAAAAGCCCTAAGGTGGCTTGACTCGAGATAGAGTCACAACATGCATCAAAGTTAAAAAATAAAAATGGCTTGAGCTTTGAAACGCAGTGAAATTACAAAAAGATTTATTTTATCTTTAACAAAATCTGAATTATTCTTGCAATTACCCAAAACTCTTAAAATGAACATAGATCATATTTTGTTGATATGGAGAAGGCATAAAAACTTTTCAGGCACCATGCATGATCGCCGGACATGACTTTCTTCTCTCTACATTTGATTCATTTTTCTTTTTTCCCTCACTTTTGATTCTTGCTCCATAGCCATAAAAGTTGATTTGCAAAAACTATTTAATCATTGGATCAATTTTCCTAACTCATTGAGATTCGAATCAATCTTTTTTGAAGCACTTATCATGTCATTAATCTTTCCAACTATTAACTGGTTTTCAAATTTTTTTATTATGTTGTTCATTTTATCAAAAAAAAACAAAACATTTCTAAACACATTTACCTTCAACTCTATTTTCCAATGTTAAGATCATTATATTTACCACCCCCAATTGTCACTATTTGATGTGTAATCTTTTTTTTTTTTTATGCACTACAGTGATGGGATTGAGCCCAGGGCATTGCCCATGCTTAGCAAGTGCTCTACCACTGAGCCATATCCCCAACCCTTTTTTTATTTTTAATTTTTATTTTTTTAGGGCCAAGAAACAAACTCAGGGCCTTAAGTATGCTAGGCAAGAGCTCTGCCACTGAGCTAAATCTCCAACACCACCCTCCACACTGCCTTTTTAAAATTTTATTTTGAGAAAGGGTCTTGCTAAGTCTTCCCAAATGGACTCCACCTGGGATCCTTCTGCCTCAGCATGCATTACAGGCATGCACACAGCATTCAGCTTACTGAATGATCTTTAATCACACACTGATGACCTTGCGATATTTTCCCATTACTTTGTTTTGAACTTTTTTCCTCCTACCACAAAAAGATACAGTGAATTTCTCTCCTCAAAGCCACCATCTTCATCTCCATTCCCCGTGTCTGGTGCGACAGATCACAGTGCCAAGGAGAAAAAGCTCTTCCTAGAACAGATCTTAGGCCTCTGAGGTCACCTAGAATGATCATCTTAAAGCATCTATAGTTTTAAAGTAACAGTAGTAATATCAGCAATTGCTTATTAGGCATTTACTATATGCTAGACAGTGCACTGATTAGTTTTCTAGATAGTTCACTCAAGCTTGTAACATCACAATTAATTCAGTTCTATGCTTAATCTCACTTCACATGTAAGAAAAGTGAGGCTCGGAGAGTTCAAGGGCTTTCTCGAGTTACCCAGCCATAGTGGCAGAACTGAAACTCCTGTCTAGGGCTGAGTGATTCCAGAGCACTCGTTTTTGGCTATTTGTGCTCACTAAGGGTCCTTGTCTTACCTGGGTTTACCTCTGCTTCACTCTGGCAAGTTCCTGTACTGTCATTCTGTCTTTATGTGAATGCCAACCCAAGTCCCTTTTCATAGGGACTCTTATACCCTACTCTCCTCCATTCCCCAAATCTTCCCTAATTCTGCTTTTGTCCCTATTAGTTTAACCCAAATATAACTGGGGTTCCAGGTATAGCTCAGCCTATGTGTATTGTGGTCAAAGAAAGAGAACTACATCCCAAAACAGTTAAAACAACGGTACCTGTAAATCTATACGCAGTCTTTTAAGGAAATGAAAGAGTGAAGCAGTCATAAGGCTCAGCAAATGTCTCAACTCCCTCCTCTCCATCACTGCAAATGTCATTCTACTAGTGACAGTGACAGCTCTCCAAGACTCCTTTTCTTCTTGTTCCTGTCCCCCTGTTGTCCAAATTCTCCTTGATGCTCAGCCAGGGCAGCTTTCCTATTTCTTTTCTTCCTCCTCTTTTTCCATCTCAGTTGTTTTATTATGCAGATCAGTTTTACCTCTCTGGGTCTGGAGTTTAATTTTTCCCTTTATCTCTTATCCAGCCCTAACACAGTGAAGAGCAGGTCAGTGTATGACCCAGAAAGCAAAAATCCTTTCTCCTGGAAACTGGGGATGGGGAGAGGTTGAAAATTCTTAGACATGAATATTTTGAATCTCTGTAGCATTAGCGAGATGAATTGAGCCTCCCTTGGAGCAGGGTGGCTTCTTGCTCCTGGCAGAAGAGAAATATCTCAAAGCAAGATTTCTTGCCCGTTTCCCTCATGCATCCTTGGTAAAACATCCCACTCCCTGTGCATGGGGTCCCATTCATTTTTAATGTAGCCTCCACTCAGCTTGGTGGGCCACCCATGGGTTCCACCATTTGAGCAGGTGTGGGAGAGTGGGGAGGTGGGGGCTGCTCAGGCCATGAGGGCCAGATTCAGCATCTTCATCTTCTCAAGCAGCAGAGCAGCAGCTCTGCCCTCCTGCCTGCAGACGTTTTATACCAGCAATAAGACAACTCTGGAAAGCTCATCTTGCCTTAACTCCAGGGAGTAATCATCTAATCACATTCCAGGCTGATTTGAGGCACTCATCTGGACCAAATGCCTCCCTACACCCCGGGAGTGGCTTTATGAGGCAGCAGCCAGGCCCCATAGAGCCTTATTGCTTAATTAAAAACAAATTCCCGAGTAATTTATTTTTTTGTTTTTTATTTATTTTTTAATTTTTTGCCTTCCCATAAAACCTGCATCCACACACAAAGGGTGAGGGAGAAGCCAGGAGTCAGGAGGGGAAGCTGAGAGTCACAGCTCTGGTTGCTGTGCCACTTGGATTGGATTGACATTAAGTGAAAGCCATCCTGCAGAGTCAGACACCCTGAGTGATCCCTGAGTGCTTAAAGCGAGGGATGCAGCCGGGAGGCACATAGGGCAGGGTGTCATCCCTCAGCCCCTGGTTCCCAGCTTTAGCATGACTGCTCTAGACCCTTCAAAATATTATCACCATAATTGAGCCTTAAGTCCCCTACCTGGCAGTGTCGCTAGAAAAACCTTAGTGCTACCCCTGGCAGATCCCATGTGCTTCTCCTGTCTATGCCAACACCTGCTGGTGCCCTTCAGAGGTATAGTTTGATCCCCAGAAGAACCCAGCTGGGAACTAGGAGCCTGGGCACCCACAGCTCTGCCATGCCTAATAAACCCAGTTTGACTCTGGGCCACTCTGTGTTCTCTGGGCCTGACCCAACAGGACAAAGAGGTCAGGTTCCTTTTGCCTCAAAAGGTCATCACCAGATGAAGTCTGGGCTGGAGCAGTGGCTCAGTGGTTTCGGTGCTTACCTGGCAAGCATGAGGACCTGAGTTCAAACCCCAGCACCACGTACACAACTAAGTGTTGGAGCAACAAGGGCTATATGAAGAACTAAATAAAGTTGTTTCTCTCTTTCTCTCTCTCACTGTCCTTCTCTCTTAAAAAAAAAAGTGATGAAGTCATCAGAGCGACATTGGAGCCACACAGGCAGCACTTCCCTCTCACTTGCAGGGGATGGGGAAGACAGCACTGGTGCTGGGTGGTAATGAATAGGGAGAGGAGAGTGAGTTTGCTTATGAATGGAGAGTCGCATTGAGAGCACAAGCTCTAAGGCTGTGGTATAAATGCACATGCATACCATAGCTGTCGAGGGGCTTGAGACTAGGGTCTAAAGCAGGGAGGTTGATCTTGGGGACTGAGCCTCCAAGATGTGGGATCTGACCCTACCTCTAGGTACATAAGTATCCAAACTGAAGTAGGTTAAATTAGAGGATACACAGCAGGTATGACCTACATGCTGGTGGGGAGAAATCACCATATATCTAGTGCCAGAAGTCCTCTGTGCTGATTATGGTGTAAGAGCAGGGAAAAAACAGACATTTTTTAAAATTTATTTTTATTAGTGCATTATAGTCTTACATAATGTTGGTATTAGTTGTCACATATTCCTAGATGCACACAATTCAGCAATACAGTTTGTTCAATATCCCCCCGCCACGTCCCTCTACCTCCCTCCTCCTGTCCCCTGATCCCTTGCCTTTCTTCTGGGTCCTATATTGTTCCTAAAAAAAAACCCAAATACAGTGACATAATTCTTATGCTTATCAAGAACATTTATATATATATATATATATATATATATATATATATATATATGTCTAAGATGCCATAGTTCCAACACTATCTTGGGCCAAGTGATGTATCTTCTCTGGGCCTCAATTTTCTTAAATAATGATAGCCCCATAATCTAATCTCATTATGTTATTGTAAGGAGTAAATTAGTTAACACATGGAAACTACTCAAAACAGTGCCTGGCAAGTGCTCTCTGTGGGTTTGCACACCTATGAGTGTGTATGTGTGCACACTTGCATAGCTGACTGTGAACTTGTGTGCCTACTCATGAAGGGTGTTTGTGTGCATGCATGTGTGTGTGCACGTTCATATGAGCTGGTCCAAGCCTATGCATATGATGTGCAGGGGCATACACTTGGTGGGGGGGCTCATGTGTCTGGGGGTGATTGGGAGCTGCTCATCTCTCAGGCAACAGGTCCCCAGAACCTGAGCAAAAGATGAACATCAGCTCTGTCTCTTGAGGCCTAGTTTATAGATTTCTCTGCTCTGGGTTGGGGGCATGATTGTGGCAAACAAGAAAGAGGTGCAAGCTTCCCTTGTCAGCTGTTGGGCTTTTCTTTCCCCTAGGAAGTGAGAGGGAGTAGAGATAATGTTCTGGAAGGATCCAGGTCCCTTCAGCTCCATTTCTAGCTGGTTAAAGGTCAAACAGCTAACCATAGGCTGCATAGGGAGTAATAACGGTGAGGCCAGAACTTGGTGGGGGCCTGGTGAAAGCCAACAAACCTCTGACCTGCAGGACAAACAGTGCCTAGGGCAGGGGTAATGGGAGAATCCAAGAATGACAAGGCTGACATAGGACAATAGGCCCCTTCCCTAAGACTGTAAATCACAGTCCTTACCTAGGGTCTAACAGGAGTGGCCTACAGTGTGGTTTTGTGTTCTGAGTCCAAGTTCAAGACTACTTTCTCTGTGTCCATGCAGTGTGAACTCAACTGGGTTTACCAGATTATCCAAAACAGACAGTATACAGTTGTGAATTTATTGTTTTTTTTAAAAGAGAGAAGGACAATGAGAGAGAGAGAGAGAGAGACAGAGAGAATCAATTTTATTTAGTTTTTCACGTAGCCTTCATTGCTCTGACACTTAATTGTGTACATGGGTGCTGGGGTTTGAATTCAGGTTCTTGCATGGTTTGAACCCGTGTACTTGTACATGGTGGGCAAGCACCGTAACTGCTGAGCCACCATTCTAGCCCCTGTGTATTTATTCTTTATTTTTGTTTTGAGGTGCTGGGGTTGAAATCCTGGGCTCCATGCTCCATATAAGCACTCTTCCACTGAGCTGCATCCCCAGCCCTTTTTAGTATTTTCTTTTGATACAGAGTCTTACTGAGTTCCTCAGACTGGCTCTGAACTCAAGATGCTCCTGCCTCAGTCTCCTGAGTAGCTGGATTGACAGGTGTGCACCACCACACCCATCTGTATTTATCTATTTTAAAAAAGTGAATAGACCCACTCACCAGATTAAGAAGCAGAACCTCTTAATAAGCCCAGAGGGCCTGATGAGACCCTAGCACCATCTCACCAAGGGTAACAGATCTCTGACTCCCACCAACAGGGAAGGATTAGCTTTTCCTGTGTTTTGATTTTATATCAACAGAACCAGATACTATATCTTTTCCTTTCTCTCTTCTTTCTCCAGTATTGTATTTGTGTGGGTTGTCTGTGTTGTGCAAATAGTTTATTCATTCTCATTGCTGTGTAGATTTCCATTACCTGAGTATACTACTCTTTATTTCTTCATTTGTCCTGGCTGATCAGTTTGGGATAATGGTAATAGTTCTGTATGAACGTTCTACTTACTTGTATTTGGATGAACATGTGGGCCCATTTCTGATGGGTAAATATCTGAGAGTGGAATTGCTGGTGTATTTTCTGATTTTTAGAGATGGCCATGCAGTTTTCCAAAGTAGTTGTACCAATTTGCCTACCCAAGTAGAGAATAGGAGGGTTTCAATTACTTCAGATTCCCTCTCTCTCTCTCTCTCTTTCTCTCTATCTCTCTCTTTGTACTGGGGATTGAACCCATCCCTAGCCTTTTTATTTTTTGTTTTGAGATAGGGTCTTGCTAAGTATCTTAGGGCTTTGCTTAGTTTCTCCTTCTGCCCTAAGTTGCTGGGATTATAGGTGTGTACCTCCATACCCGGCAAATTCTTGTTAGCCCCTGACACTATTTTCTCTTTTCATTTGTGCCATTTTTGTGGGTTTATAATAATAATGCCTTAGGATTTTAATTAGAATTTTTTCAAAGACTAATGAGGTTGAGCTTTTCTTTTTATGCTTATTGGCCGTCTGAATCTTTTGCCCACCTTTTCTATCATCTAAACTGCTCTTCCTTTTTGATTTGTGAGAATTTAAAAAATATTATGGGTATGAATTTATTGTTGCCTTTATGTATATGTTATATCTACTCTGTGGCTTAACTCTTCTCTCTTTTAAGGCTGTGTGGGAATTTTTATTTGTTTGTGGTTTTTTGGTAAGAGTCAGGGTCTTGCTAAGTTGCCCAGGCAGGTCTCAGATACACGATCCTCCTGCCTCTGCCTTCAGAGTACTTGGGATTACAGGCATGAGCCACTGTGCCCCACAAAGCCGTGTTGTTGTTTTTTTTTTTTTTTTTGGTACAGGGGATTGGACCCAGGAACACTTTACCACTGACCCAGATCCCCAGTAATTTTTATTTTTTGTTTTGAGACAGGCTTTCCTTAAGTTGCTTAGGGCCTTGCCAGGTTGCTGAGGCTGGCTTTGAACTTGCCATCCTCCTGACTCAGCCTCCAGGGATTACGTGTGCGCACCATGGCATCTGACAAAGCAGTGTTTTATTGAGCAAAATTTCTTATTTTATTTTAATGTTGGCTAGTACATTTTTTTAAGTCAAACTTGAAATACACAGTGAGTGTTTTATTTCAGCCTTTTTTGCCAGTGTGACTAAAAGACCTGAGAAGAACAGTTAGAGCAGGAAAACTTTATTTGGGGGCTCATGGTTTCAGACGTCTCAGTGCATAGACTGGCTCAAAATTCCTGGGGGCTGGAGGTGAGGCAGAACATCGTAGTGGAAGAGTGGTGGAGGCAGGATAACCAGGAAGCAGAGAGACTAAGCTCAGCTCACCAAATGTATACCCCATAGGCACACACCAGTGACCCCCTCCTCCAGCCACACCCTGCCAGCCCACAGTCACCACCCAGTTCACCTGCATCAGAGGACTAATTCACTGATTGGGTTCAGGCTGTTACAGCAGAATCATTTCACCTCTACACCTTCTTGCATCATCCCACACATGGGGACACCTCCCATCTGTTATGGTTTCATAACAGTGAGACTTTTTTTTTTTTAAGAGAGAGGGGCAGTGAGAGAGAGAATCAATTTTATTTAGTTTTTCATGTGGTGTTTGTTGCTCTGACACTTTGTTGTGTACATGGTGCTGGGGTTTGGACCCGTGTCCTCGCACATGCCAGGCAAGTGCCATAACCACTGAGCCACTGCTCTAGCCCCTAACAGTGAGACTTTTGACTGCTGCTGGGGTCTTTCATTTCCTACTCTGCAATTATGCCAGGTGTGTCTCATTTTGGAAGCAAAGACTTCTTTTAAATTACTATAAATATAAAGTTCTTCAACTCAAAGACCACATTTTCCCATGGACTCTAATTTTAAAAATTAGGGATAAAACTTCTAGAAATAATTTTGCTCCTATGATAAAATAGGATCACTAAGAAAAAGTGGCAAACCTTTACATGACACGTCCTGATTATTCAGAAATGAGTGTGGCTTATATTGGGGTACAAACCAAGGACAGCTTGTTCATAGAACTAAAAAGAAAACAGAGTTCTCTTCTCTACCCTTACAAATCTGATTGCCTAAAAACTCGCCTCCTGGGGTTGCAATTTCGGTAGGAGAGCAGAGCCCAAACACTTTTCCCCTCCTGGTTTTCATCTCCTCTCATTCCCATCATCATTTCAGAAACAAGAGCCAAGTGGCCAAAATCAGCTCTTGAAAGATTGCAATCAGGAGCAGAGATCTTGAGCCACTTCAAAAAGAGGCAGCCTTTCCTGGTATATTTGAGTCATTCATTAGCATCTGCAGAAAAACATTCTAGAGAAGAGACCTTGCAAAAGGCTGTGGTCACAAAAGGGGAGGCTTTGACTGTTAGTCACATTGGGCACCCAAGGGATACGAGGACAAGGGCCCTAGGGAGTGACCATCAGCTAAGCCTGGCAGCTGGAGGAGCTCTAATGTGGCTTTTTCATTTTTTTCTCTAGGAGTTATTAGCAGGACCTGGCAGAGGCCTAGAATTACACTGTTGAAATTTTGGAGATTTGCAGGGAAAGCAGTGATTTCAGAGTCAGAGATCTGGGTTCAGATCTCTGCCGTCCCAACTTGCCAGCTGAAGGCAAGTCCCCAAGGCTTATGGGTGAATTTGAATGTCGGTAATTGCTAAGACTTGAAGGAATGACTTATTGAGCCACCAGAAGTGCCTCAATCAATGTTAGCTCTGTAGGAGGTAGTATAGTGCCTTGTCCACATCCTACAAGTTGAAGTTCAGCAGCCACTCTGTTTACCTGCCGACATCTTCCAAGACTCCAAGACATAACTGTGTCCACCTGCATGGTGATCCAGAAGTGACAGAGAATCAACACCTCCGCTACCAACTGGCATTGGTGGACAAATCCCCCAGCTCCCTCGCCCTTCCTGTGGGATAACTGAGGTGGGGGTTGTGTGCAGTCTCTCACAGCAGCCAGTGAGATCCAGCTCCAGTTGCTGGATAGCATTCCCTTTATTGGCCACCTTCCCTTTTCTGTGTCACTTGTTGCCAGTATTTACCTTTACTTCTAATACGAAAAACTTGCATTAACATCCAGCCTTAGGGACTTTTCTTGGGCAGACACAAATTATGATAGTTTCTTTATCCCTGTTCTCTCTCCTCTCCTAGCATTGGATTAGCAAAAACTTGATGCCACTCACAAGCCTAGACTTCTCACTAAAACCAAGTAGCATGGAGCTACAGAGTCATCTTTGTCTATTGTTTTTGCCTCCAGCATCCTTTCACTCTTCCAGAAGAAATACCTGTATTCTTTGAGGAACTACTTCTTTCTCGCTCTTCCTTGCTCTGCCCCTGAGAAAACTGATCCCTATCTTGGTCTTAAAGATGGATACACGGTGTGTATCTGGCTGGTTAGAGCACCACGTTTTCTAGCTATAGTTGGTGCAGACGTTCTAAGGCGGACCAGTGAAGACCCACCTCCTGTCCTTCACAATATTGGGAAAGAGGGCTTTACCCTGAGGACTGAATTGCTCAGATAGGAGCTAAATGCTTCCTAGGATCAGTTGGCAAGAAACCCCAACTGAGTGAGAGTAGAGCTCTCATGGAACAAAATATATTGAGACAGAGGCTTGCAGATTCCTGACAATATCTTTGAGCTTCCAAATTCAGCCATGTCAGAAGCTACAATCACTTCTGATTACATAACCCACATATTACCCCCCCACAATACTTTTATTTTCTTTTTTAAATTTATTTTTATTAGAGCATTATAGTTGTACATTATGATGGGATTTGTTGTCACATATTCTTAGATGCACACAATACAGCAATACAATTTGGTCAATATCCACCCCCCAGCACCCTTTTTTCTTTTTTTCTTTTTTTAAGAGAGAGGGATAGTGAGAGAGACAGAGAAAGAGAGAAACAACTTTAGTTTTTCACATGGCCTTAGTTGCTCTAACACTTAGTTGTGTACTTGGTGCTGGGCTTTGAACCCAGGTCCTCGTGCTTGCCAGGCAGCGCCGAAACTGCTGAGCAACCGCTCCAGCCTGCCAGCACCCTTCTACCTCCCTTCTCCTGTCCCCTGATCCATTGCCTTTCTTCTGGGTCCTATATTTTTCCTAAAAAACCCAAGTACAGTGACATGATTCTTATACCTATGAAGAACATTTTTACATACATGACTACAGTATATACAGTGACATACTTATAAATACGTGGAATGTACCTTGCTTTATCTCAGTTCCAACATTTCCCCTTCTCCTCCCTTCCTATCATCCCTTGTTATTCTTCGATATATTTGGCAATAGGATTAAGCATTTATGTTTTTGTAAAGGCATGCTACTTTTTTTTCTTTTAGCATAATCAAATTTTTTATTGATGTGTTGTTGGTGTACAATCATAAATGCATATGTGGTAATGATATGATATGGACCTGATCCTAATCACCCACACCTCAGTCTCTTGACTCTTCTAAATTTCCCCCCAATAACAGATATAAATATCGTATTGGTCAAATTTGGAGTTTGGTTTCTATATTTCCAACTGACTAACTAGTTCAATCCTGCTCAGCTTTCTGATCAGGAGGAGGGGGTGCATGGTCTTGATTTCTGGGATGAAGGTTTTTCATTGGTGAAGTTGGTGGAAAGTTATTACCTCCAAGGGTTACTTGAGTAAGGAATGTGTCTGTGGTTAGGATGTTTTCATCTGCAAGTAGCAGAAACTCCAAATCAAATTGGTTTAAACAAGAAGGGATTTTTATCTCACATAACAGGAAGTGGAGAAGTGAGAGAATTTCAGGGTTGGTTGACTGATTTAGCCTTGTCCTCAAGGATCCTGTTTCTATCTGTTCCTGTGGTTGTCTGGGTAGAGGCTTTCTCTCAGACTGGCTTCTGGTCTCTAGCTAGGGCTGAATTTCAAGTTCTCATCCAGTCAGGGCACCTAGTAGAGGACAAAAAGGGGTTTAGTTATCTGCATCCTTTTTAGAAACAAAGAAACCTTCCTATAGTCCCAGTAGAATTTTGTAAGTTAGGGTCAACTAGGTTATGCAGCAATAACAAAATTTTCCAAAGCCTCAGTGACTTAAAGCAACATATGTTAATTTTTTTTCTCATGTTACATGCCGTATCAGGCTTTTACTGAAGTCCCTCAGGGACCCAGGATGAAAGAGTAGAACCATCTGGAATGTTGTTGGTAACTGTGCCACAGAGAAGAGAGCTCTGGAGGGTCTTGGACCAGCAGGTAAATGCTCTGGCTAAAAAGTGACACACTATTTCTGCTCATGACTCATTGGTCAAAGTTGTGTTATGGCCTCACTCAACCACAAGGGGACCAGGAAATAACATCTTCCTTTAACAGAATTGGAGAGGACTGAAAATATTGGGCAAATAGCACTGATGACTGCTTTTATTAGCCATGATAGGGTCCACAATCATTTCTAAACCAACCCCCAACAAGGAGAATAGAACTGCCTAGCATGGCTTAGAATCATTGTTTGGAAGGCATGTGAATATTGGCCAGCCAACCACAAGGTCCTACAGTCTAGGAAAATATCTCTGAATAGCAAGATTAACACTGTGAGGTATTGGAATAAGCCAGGGGAGTGAGGTGTCGTTGGTGGTAGGGAAGATGTCCTAGGCTCTGGGCAATGATTCAGCACTAGGTTTTCTACTGTGACAAGGCAGTTAGCCTAAGAAACTCCATGTTTGATTCTAGCTGACCTCACCTGAGTGTGGAAAGCCCCACGGTATTGTAAGCCTCTAGGTATTGTGAGCCCCAAGGTATTGTGAGTCTTACAGAATGTTCTGTAGGCAAACAGGATGCGATTGTTCCTTGTTCCACAATGTAAACGCTGTAACTGCATTTTTTGGTTTCTGTAAATGAGCTTGTTTTGTGCACCTGCAGAACCCCCAGCACCTAGGAGGATATGGTTTCTGTCTTTATAAGACCCTACAAAAAGAAGATTGCGGCTGCACTCTGAAGAGCGAACAGCGTTTTGCTGTGGAGGCGGTCGCCGGCTGGCTAATAAAGACTCTCCATTGGCTTATGTTGGTCTCAGCTTCATCTCTCACTGGTTTCCTTGCAACACTAGCAGAACCAAAGCTCCCTCCAAAATGGATCTGGGTGCCTGGTGAATGCAAAGTCCCTGAGAGTGCCTGGGACAGAGTCCTTGTAGGCACGGCTGGAGGCTGCTCCTGGTACTGGTTGTGGCATGGTCTCATGTATTGCTCCTGTGCTCATGGGGATGATTTCAGAGCAGGAAGCTCAGGGACTGTTGACAAAGTTCTACCAGAGAAGCAGAGCCACTTGGAGTTTAGATAGAAAAAATTATTACAGGGACTTAACCTCAAACTCCCTCGGGGAGTCAGTGTGACAGCCCAGGTGAAGCAGTTGCTGCTGGGTCTGCTGCTGGAACCTGGAGCCGGTGGGGCAGGTGGTGGGGAAGAAAAGACGGACGTGCCGTAGAGCATGTGAGGACAGACTGGACCTCGAGGCTGGAGCTCCGTCAGCTCCAGTCTCACCCAGGAGGGTGTCCTTGGGGAGAGTCTGGCACCATCGTCACGATTCAGGGACTGGAGAAGCTGCCAAAGGGCCGGGTAGGAAGGCGCTGGTAGAGCCACGGGCCTAGCTGCTTCTTGTTCTGACCTATGAGCCAGCAGAGCCATCCCAAAGCCCCACCCTGAGCTCCAGAGCACTGAGGAGGCTGCCACCTCACTTCGCCTTCCAACTCTCAGGCAGCTGTTTCCAACTCTCAGCCAGGGGTACCTGGGACCCACCCAGCAAAAGGGATGCTGGGAATTGTAGTTCCAGCTCAGGCGGGTTGACTAGGTACCAGTCCACAGAAGTAACTCCTGCTTAGGTCTATTCCTTCCTCCAAGAGCTCAGGGGAGTTGTTAGTAGTTATTATGATTGCCACACAGCATCCATCCTTCCTTCATTTTGTTTTATTTTCGTCCCTTCTTTTAAATGTAGCACCTTGATTTCCTTTAAAGGACTAGCCCTTTCCTGACAACCAAGCCAAGTGTTGCCAGGGCAGAAGCATGTGACCCAGTGCTGGTTAATCAGTACGCTGGATGATTGACCAGAGTATACAGCGATGTACCCAGTCACAGCAGGGGTGGGGACCTGACACGCAGGGTCAAATCAGAACAAAGGAATCCTGAGCCTGGAGGAAGGGCTACTAGAAAGAAACATTTTTCTTTTTTCTTTTCCTTTTTTAAAGAGAGAAGGACAATGAGAGACAAATAGAATTAGTTTTATTTAGCTTTTCGTGTGGCTTTCGTTGCTCGGACACTTTGTTGTGTACATGGTACTGTGGTTTGAACCCGCAGCCTTGTGCATGACAGGAAAGCACCATAACCCAGAGCCACCGTTCCAGCCCTGAAACATTTCTTTTCTTTCCAACTAGATTTCAATTAGATGGAGGGAATGCAAAGCTTGAGCAAATATCCTGAGACTATGAAGGGAGAACCTATCTGAACAAGGAGGCAACACAGATCAAAGATATGGTGAGAGAGAAGGGGTCCTAGAGATGTTTCATTCTCTAGATCAAACCATTCCCGAAGGCATTTCTGCCCTGAATGGGTAGAAATTTAATGGGGTCTATTAAATTCCCTTTTTGCTTAACCAGCTTGGGTTGAGTTTTGTTCTTTGCAACCAAAACAGCCTCAACTGATGCACTCAATGGCCACAGGTCAAAGTGAGCGAATGTCTCCTGGAATGGCAATTGAGAGCCCTGCCCACATGAGGCCACAGTGGAAAAGATGCCACCATGGTGCTCCTGAGGCAGAGCAGATCGTGGGCTTCTGAGAGGGCAGTAGGATCCAGGTACAGGGTAAACCTGAGCTAGAGTCCAGCACCAACTCAGACGATCTGTGACAAGACAGGCAGGCTGGCTCCCTCCCTCCTCTGAGCACCATTTCCCTATTTGTACACTTATCATTGTCCCTAGTGCCTGGTGTTGCTAGAGAACTGCCTGAAATAGACCCGATTGTTGCTCCCTGGAGTCTAGAGACTTCCATTTTTGCATCTAACTGAAATGAAATTTGAGGAAACAAGTGACCTGACACATTTGACACATGTGCAACTCGTTTTGGTATTTTATTTTGTAGTCTTTTCTATTTCATAAAAGTGCTTCTCATCACCTGTTAACATTAATGAAAAGGTCCAGCACAGTCTTGATGCATAGTTCAGAAGCATTGGCCCAAAGCAGGGTGTGCCAAGACAAGGACCTAGTGTGTGTGTGTGGATCCTGGGTTGGATGGTCAAGGGAATCTTCTCAGAATCACAGTCTTGCCACAGAGATGGCCCTGAAATGACTCACAAGTGCCTGATGACACCAGTTGTGGGGATAGTCACTGATTCACTTACTCTCTGAGGACCTGCATTGGGCCAGCCGTTGTGTTGAGCCCTGGAACTCAGGGTGAATTTCTCAGAGTTCAGAGTCAAGGACGCAGAGTCAGGTTTACAACACAGCACATAAAGGTCATGACAAATCTGGGTTCCCAGGATCTGGGCTCTGGGTGGAGGGGTACCTGGTCAAGCTTGTGGCCCTAGGTATGATCATGGTCACCTTGGAGACCCAAGGGCTGTATCTTGGATGGTGAGGCACAATAATTTCCAAAGTTTGAAGTTTTCAGACTGGTCCTTGGACATCATGGATTATCCCATCCCTTCAACAACAGAAAGAGCCACGGTACAGCGAATTTAATGAGCACCTACTGTGTGCCTGGCTCTCTTACAGTGCAAATTCTCAGAGTGAGTGATGTGTCCAAGGCCATCCTAATTAAAGGCATACAGATGCCAGGGCCCTGCTCAGGGTGCCTGGTCTAAGTTTGTGGGTGGCAGTGAAGTCTGAGTTCTGGTATGGTTCTTCTGTGTAGCCAGGATGAGTCTGCACTGAGTTGGACACTGGTTCTTACTGGGAAAACTCAGTCCCAAATCTTCCTGCAAGAGCCACCAAGGAGTGGAGAAGGGCAGGACTGGACATTCAGCAAGACCCAGCCTTCCCTGTGGCCTGACCACGGAAAGTCGGCTCATTCCTCAGACTGGGGAGAGAAGACCGACTGATCAGGGTGCCTGGAAGGTTGCTCCAGAAGGTGGCAGCTAGTCTGCCCTCCAAGGAGAGACACTGTACAGAGACTTCTGTGCACTGAGTTCTTGAGTCCCTTCAAGACTTGAAGGGACTCATACCTTGAATCAACGCGGTAACATTTGGAAGTGGTTATATCATAAAGGTGGAGCCCTCATGAATGGGATTAGTGTCCTTATAAAAGTGACCCCAGAGAGATGCTCACCGCTTTTCCACATCACAGTAAAAAAAAAAAATGTTGTCTGTGAAGAGGGCTTGCGCCAGATACCTGATCTGAAAGCACTTTGCTCATGCGCTTCCCAGCAAAGAAATTGTGAGAAATAGCCAGGCGTGGTGGCACACACCTGTAATCCCAGTGACTCAAGGGGTTGAGGCAGGAGGATCGCAAGTTCAAAGCCAGCCTCAGCAACTTAGTGAGGCCCTAAGCAACTTAGTGAGACCTTGTCACAAAATAAACAATAAAAAGGGCTGGGGGGATGTGGCTCACTGCTAGGCTTAATACCTGGTACCAAAAAAAAAATTTGTGAGGGATAAATTTCTATTTGTAAGGTACCCAAGTCTGTGGTATTTTGTTGTTGTTTTTATGGAAGCTTGAATGGACAAAGACACAGACCTACAATGGGGGAGACCATCCCAGGAAACTGCCTTGGGACCACTGGCTGGTGGGGCTGGAGCAGGATGACCAGATGCTTGATCCAGGCTTGTAAGTTTCTAGAAAACCTGGTCAAATTGTTCCCCTCTCCTGGAGCCAAAGGACAAGAGGGAGTCTGGTATGAGGTGGGGCTGGAGGGGCAGAGGCCAGTCCACACAGTAACATTTTTACTGTGTGCAGGGGGCTGGGAGGAACATCTCCTTGCCTCCCCTCCCCTCTGGAAATGTTGGATTGCAGTGAGCACCTGAGCCTTCAGATCAGAATGGAAAGAGCCTGCGTGATAGTGACTCTGTCATCAGATTCGGGTATTGCAGCCTGAGCTGCCCTACTTTGTGGAGCCCACGAGCCCTTCTGTCTTCATTATTTAGGGCCACAACTTACCTTTTACTCAACAAAGCCAGAATGGGGCTGCCACCATAAAGCCCCTGGAATGGGGCCCAGGCGACTGGCAGAGACTCCTTGGAGAAACATAAGCCTTTCGGTGAGCGGACTGTAACTATCATTTACATTAATTAGGCAGCCGGATAATAGGGTGTTCAATAGTTATTGCAGTCTCTAAATTCTGCAGCAAACACTGCCCCGAGCCAGAAGTTGGCAGGGGCTCGAACCTTGCAAAAAATAGCTTGTTCGCATCCTAGCGATGGTGCTTTAAATTCCAGGTGAAAGGGAGCCTTCAGGTCCTGGAAGGATGGCTGTTTTGGGGAAAAGGGCCCAGCTGTGTGATCCATCTCCTGGCTATGCGGGATCCTGGGTGGATTAATTCATGTCCTTGGCCAGCAAAGGGCCACCCATGCCCAGATCTCAGGGCTATTCTGAGATTGCACAGGACCTTGGCCATGGAGGGAGGTGCTTTGAAATGCACATGATCATGCATGTTGGGATGATGGTACGGTAGTCTTGGCACTCTGAGTTTTGGGGTAATCCCACACGTGTGAACTTCCTTCCCTGTGATTTACTCATGATGTTTATCTTACAGAAGATACTGGTGTATCAGGAGTGGTGACTTAACCAAGGTCACAAAGTCAAGCAGGGAAGGACCCATTCTTCCATCGTCCCAGAGGAGTACCTGCATGGTTCCCTGTCCCTGGGGGCCAGCTTTGCCCTCCTCTTTCTTATTTCTGGGTGCCCAAGGCTCCTTCCTCTCCAACTTTCCCATCTGCCCACTCCTCTCTAAGAAGACCTCGGTGGCAGTCTCGCCCCTGCCTCCTCTACCCTGCCAGCCTCAGCTTCCAGCCCCTCCATCTACCAGCCTGAATGGTGCTGCCCCTTCTGCCTTAGAGGCCCTCCTTCAGAGTGGTTGTGATAGGTGCAGGTTCCAGGGGGCAGGAGCTGTGTCCCTGTGGCCTTGATCTTGGGGTATCCTTTCTGTGTATCCTCAACGTCAACCCTGGTCCAGGCCACAGATGTCTCTCACAGCCTCCTGGAGGTTTCCTGGCCCTTGCCCTGGCCTCTCTGGTTCCCTCCTCCATCCCTGCCCTGGATTCTGCTGCCCTGCCCAGTGCCAGAAGCCTCCAGCTGCACCTCAGCTGCTCTCCACCCGGGCCCTGCCCCCACCCAACTTCCTGGTTGGAGGTTCCTTTGCCCACCAGACTCCAAAGCAACTCTCTGGCCTTGTCTTAAGGTCAGGTCCTGAGTGCTTGCTCATCTTCAGATCTGCCAGCGGCCCCTTAAGCCCTGTTCCCTTCCCTGTCCCTCCCCACAGACTCCTGGGACCTGTCACCACCACTCACTGCCTTACCCACTGAATGGCTAGCCTCACATGGGTGGGAACCGGCAGATCTGTGGCAGCCCCACCCTGGTGACTGAAGTGTTGCTGACTTCTTGTCCCCAGAGGTCCAGGACAGAGAAAAATTCATTGTTTTGAGGAGTTGGGGAAGATAATAAAATTGTGAATTTTCTTAGGACTTTGAGTTTTAAATCTGTGATTCTTAGGGCATTAAGATAGTCTGGGCACTGCTATTGAACAATACGATTGCCAGACAGACGCTGAAATCATTTCAGATACCTATGAAGCATCCTCATAATAGATTTAAATAGATTTACGAATAACTTTTCCACATTTTAATTGGTGCATAATAGTTGTACATAATAATGGGATTTGCTGTTACATCCACACAATATAACAATATAATTTGGCCAATGTCCCTCCCCAGCACTTCCCCCTTTCTCACCTTCTCCTGCCCCCTGGTCACTTCTACTGATCTTCCTTTGATTTTTTTTTTAACTTTTCCATTTTTATTGATGGCATGGGAATTATGTAGTATCTTAGAGATGCGAATTATACTTTTTCTTAAGCCCTCCCTTGTCTCTCTCTCCTTTTTTCCCCTTCCCTTTTCTCCATCTCTTTTCCTCCCGCTTTCCCCTTCTCTTTCCTCTGCTCTATTAGACTTCCTTTAGCTGTCTATAATTTGTATCTGAGTGGTTCTTTATGTAATCTCATCCTTCCCTCCCCCTTTCCTTTATTTACTTTAGCTTCCACATATGAGAAAACATTTGACCTTTGAGTTTCTGAGTTTGGAGAACACAAATAACATTTTAAATTGAAGTATAACATGCACAGAAAGTACATGGCTGTGCAGTTTACAGTGCTGTGTGTTTTCAGCTAGCAGGTGCTCTCCTGTTTCCAGCCCCCAGGTCACAGAGGCACATGTGACAACTGCAACTGAGACCCTGGGCCTCCTGGGAGGTCTGGCCTTACCACTGACTCTGCTGTGAACAAAGTAGCTGCTGTGTATTTTGGGCAATGGTGCACTGGTAAATATTGAATAAGCCCTAATTTTTTGCAAATGTGTAAATTGTGGAGGTGTAAATATTCCTGGCACGACAGTTTCAAGCCTCCAATGTGAGTGTGGAGTCAGAAAGAGGTGCATTCATTGGCTGGGCTGGTGCGAGCACCTCCAGCACAGTGCTGGCTCAGGACCTGTGTGATACTTTCTGGGGAGACCAAGGGCAACTAAGGATGTTTCCTAGCTCATAATCACTGCAGAGCAGGCTTCCACTGAACGGAAGGGCCAGGCCAGGAGCTGCACTATCTGCAACATCAGTGCTCTCTTCCTCCCTCTTTTTTGGCAAAGGGTGAAGTGTAGTTTGTGTAAATTAAATGTGTCTTCGATAAACCCCAAAGCCCCTTTCTTCATGTCCTCTGTTGTTGGAACTGAGGATAAAAAGTAAGTTGGGCCTTGAATTTGGGTTTCCTGACTTAATGCTGGCAGCACACCTGCACCCTGGGGCTCAGTAGGTTGACCAGAGAAGCACTGGTCACGTGCCATAGCTGTTTTGGAGTGTAGCCTCATCAGTATGAGTAGCAGGAGGGGAAGGGCCCCATAATGCAGGGCTTTCTGGGCACCTGGGGACTCTTGCTGGCTGGGTGCCGGCCAGCAAGGAAGGGTGGGGTGGGGTGTTGATCTCAGGATATGGTGTTATTCTGTTGTGGACAAGCCACAGGGGGATCTTTCTGGGCCAGATGGAAGTCACCAGGTAACATCATGGCTGCTGTGCATACCAATTCCTATACATTATCAGAGACAACCTTTGTCTCATTTGGGTGTGTGTGTGTGTGTGTGTGTGTGAGACAACAAATATTTTCTAAACATTTACAATATGCATATATGTGTTCTGCGTTGTGTGGGTTTATGTGTTACAATGGCATGCAAGGTAGGTAAAGTCCCAGAGCTCATGGAGCTTACTATGTTCTAGTGGAAGAGAATGGCATTAAACAAGCAGGTGACATATGTAGCCCGGGCTACATATGGTGTAATATGATACAGAGGTTGCTGAGGGTCGGAGACTGTGGAACTAGGAGGAAAGGGGCCTTCTAGGTGTGGCGAGTGAATGCAGAGGAGGAGGCTGCCTTGACCTCGAAGACCCAGGGCAAGAAAATCTCAAGAAGAAGGAATGTGCAAAGGCTGAGTGGGGTAGAGGCGTGTCTGCTGTAGAGAAGCCACAGGGGCAGGACACTGGGGAGGTGGGCTGAGAAGAGTCAGAGGGCAGGCTGGGGGTTATGTCTGGGAGGCCTCAGCAACTCTGGTCAGGAATATGACTTAATTCTAAAAGTAGTGGGAAGTCACAAGTGGGTTTTAAGCAGAAGAGTGACATGATGAGTCATGTTTCCAAAGGTCACCTTGGCTCTGTATTGTAGCCATCGAGGGGCTGTGGCTGGATTTGTTGGGTGGGGAGAAGAGGGCTGGAGCAGTGGAGATGGGCAGGAGGTCTGGGAGGAGAGCCACCAGGACATAAGCACAACAGAGCAATGAAGGATGAAGGATGACTCTGTTTTCCCCACCCAAGTAACTGAAAGACCATGAGGTCATTCGCTGAGGTGGAATGGAGGGGAGTGGATTTGCAGAGGGAAGTCAGTGACTCTGGGTGGCTCCCTCGAGTGAGGATGCCTGTAGATATCCAAGTGAAGATGTCAGGGGAGAAGACTTTTCATTCCCTCAACAGCCTATTACAGATCAGATATGTTCCTAGATAATTGGGGATACATTAGTGATCAAAATAAAGTCACTGTTCTCAAGGAACTTATATTCTAATTAGCAGGGGGAAAACAATAAACAAAGATATGTATTCAACTCTGGTTGACAATATGATTGTGAGAGTCTTGAGTGTAGCTGGAGTTGTGGATGCAGCCACCTATGGAGGGAATGTGGAAAAGAACTCCAAAGCTGGGTGAGTGTGGTGACTCAGAAGGCCAGACTCCACAATTTAGCCAACCCTCAGCAACTTAGTGAGATTGTCTCAAAATAAAGAATAAAAAGGACTGGGGATGTAGCTCAAGGGTAAAACACTCAAGTCTAATCCCCAGTACAAAAGTAAAAACAACAACAACAATAAAAACTCCAAAGGTGGAGCTCAGGGGACGTTCTGACATTTGGAAGTTTGGAAGAGGAGGATCCATCCAAGGACTTCCAAGGAGCAGTCAGGGAAGTGAGGGAAATTTGGGAGCATGGGGATACAGAAGAATTTTAGGAGGCAGGAACAGTTAACCATGTCAAATGCTAATGAGAGAGGCCAAATAAGACAAAGATGGAGAATTAACTACTGACTTTAGAAAGATGAATCAGTTGTGTGAGAGCTATTAAATGGAGCAGTGGAGGCAAAAGTGATGTTTCTCATTTCATCGCATCTCATCCCACTCTAACCAGCCATCCGGGCCAATCCTACCCCATCCGAGTCTGTTCCATCTCATCTGCTCCATGACACCATATCGTGACATGGTACTGTAAACATCCAGCATTTAGTGAGAATCTCTAGGCAAGTTCCTATATCTTCCTTAGCTTCTACCCTCACCAAACCCCACCTCATCCGGGAGCTCAGTTTGATGGCCCAGGAGATAAAGCTTTCTGTGAAAGGTACATGGTGGGGCAGGCAAGTCTTTGCTCCTGACAGCTTCCTCTCATATCTTCTTTGGGCAAAGCTGACCTGGACACAGAATGGTGAGCTCCGCTTGGGGCCTGTCCATTGCAACTCCCGTGGGGATGGCAGCTCTAACATTACTCTGTGTGCAGCAGCTCATCCCTGCTCCTGTCTACTTAGCAATGGTTGTCCTTCACAGCTCAGGAAAAATTACCAAGAATGTTATTGACTCTAATTTTAATTTGTCTAACACTCTTGTTAATGATGTCTATTTAAGACATCCATTAAAGGCCCATGAGGTTAATTAAATGGACAATTCCAATACAGTTCTATTAGAACCCCCTCTATTAAATTAATATTATAGACATTTAACAGATGTCTTAATGAGGCATTATAGCTAAGAAATGCAAACTAAATTAAGACTAAAGCCATTGTCCAGAAAGAAAAGCTTTTTATCATAATTTATGGCTTTTGGGAGGAATGTTCGTGTTTACTCTTCAGAACCTAGGAGATCAGTCATTTGATGATCTTTTCTGTCATCCAGAAAATGTTGGCCCAAGGGTCGCAAGTCTTAAATCACAGTCCAGACACCAGAGCTGGAGGAGACTTTAGACACCATCTGGAATCCACTGTCCTCAAACATCAATGATTGGAGGAAACAGCTGGGGTCTTAGATAAATACACAACTATCTGGGTCCCATTCCTAGAGTCTGATGCAGTAGGTTTGAGGTGTAGCACAGCATCTGTAGCTTTTGACCTGCACTTTGCTGATTCTGATGCAGCAATTCCATGATCTCATTCCAGGAAATCTTGATTTAGTTGAATGGTTCCACTTGGCAGCTGGTAAAACCAAGGCCCTCCCAAAACTTCAGGACTTGAACAGATCAGCAGATTTCCACAACCTGCCCCATGGATTAGAACTTTTCTAGCAGTTCTTGCCATTTCTCTCCTTTCATTAATGAGTTGGCCAGAATCTTAGGCGTCTCCAATGGGTTTGAGACTGGCAGTCACAAGCCTCCTTCCCACCAGTGGTCAGACCCTCACAAACCTTTCTCTGACTTCCTGGATACTTTTAAAAACAAAACAAAACAAAACAAAACACAAACCTCCTTTTTTTTCCCTGAAGAGAGAGGGACAGTGAGAAAGAGAATCAGTTTTATTCAGTTTTTCACGTGGCCTTCGTTATTCCAACACTTTGCTGTGTACGTGATGCTGGGGTTTAAGAACTTGTGTCTTCGCACATGCCAGGCAGGCACTGTAACCTCTGAGCCACCGCTCAAGCCCCTCCTGGGTGCTTCTTAATGGTTCTGCAGCCTCTTGCGCTGAGCCTGGGTTTGATTACACTTTTAAGATTCTACAGCTGCCTAGGCTTGGAGTCATCTTCTCCTAGGGACTTCCCTGGTTCACCCCACCCACCTGTGTATATATTGCTTCCCACAGTGGGTAGGAGGAGTTTGGCTGTTTGCAAAAATGAAGCAGAACCTCTCAAACCTAGGGTTTTGGGTTGTGTAGGGAGCAGCCTTGAATCTAAGTTCCTGAGAGAGCAATCCAGTGGAAATGGGAGCTCAGGGTCTAGCAAGTGGACTAGTTAAATTGGGTAGTGATCCCAGCACCACATATGTTGAAGCCCTAAAACCCAAAATAAGATTTTTTTTAAAATATATATACTGAGAACTGAACCCAAGGGAACTTAACCACGGAGCTATATCCCGTCATTTTTATTTTTAATTTTGAGACATAGTCTCACCAAGTTGCTGAGGCTGGCCTTGAATTTGTGATCCTCCTGCTTCAGCCTCTGAGTCGCTAGGATTAAAGGTATAATAAGTGCCCACACCCAGCAAGGGGTAGGGTCTTTAAGAAGGTAATTAAGGTTAAAGCGGTCCTAGGGTGGTGCCCTAATCCACTAGGACCAGCATTTTTATTAGAGGAAGACACACTAGAGAGATCTCTCTCCTTGCATACAGTCGACAGGCTGTATAAGGACACAGTGAGAAGGCAGCTGTCTGCAAGCCAGCAAGACTTCTGTCCTCACCAGAAGTCAATCTTGACAGTACCTTCACTGTGGACTGCTAGCTTCCAGAACTATGAGAAAACAAATCTGTTGTTTAGGCACCCAGTTTGTGGTATTTTGTTATGGAGATTTGAGCAGACCGATAGCACCCTCCAGGTGCTTTTCTTCCCAGCAGAGAGGCACTGGATTGTCTCCTGTGGGCTCTGTGCTGCTGCCAAGTCCTCCAGCAAGATGGCTCTGGGAACTGGAAACGGGCCCCAAGGCCTGCTCATTCTTTGGAGAACAGTGGGTCTTTGGGCTGGTATCTCCTGGCCCAGAAGGCTCCTGAGTCCTGTGGTGAGGTGTTAGCTACCTTTCTCCCCATGGACCTCTCTGGCACATTCTCTGGGGCATGGCAGATTTAGCAATGTGGTATATGGACTTGGATGTTCAAGGCCTCATCCTCTACTAGGGCCCTGCTTCCCGGGTGGAGACAGATGAGACTGCAAAGTACACCATGACAAGCCTGGAGTCACAGTCTGTGGGGACTTGGCCAGCCTTGATCCATGCTCCTGGTTTGTGCAGCTTCACCCGAACTGGTGTCCTACCTTGCTTAGCCCTCCTGTGCCTGGGAAGAGAGTGCAGACCCGGTGGCCCCTAGGTGGGCCATGGAGACAACAGTGCATCCCAGCATCCCAGAAACCAGCAAGCACAGCCACAGCTTCATGGCAGGTGAGCATTCTGACCAAGTCTCCTCTGGCAGAGTGGGAGAGAAGTTTATAAATCACACAGCCACTCACACAGAAACTTGAGTCTGCGCCAAATGAAAAACAGATTTCACATGGCAAGTGGCACCAACAACTTTTCTGGAAAGCAACTGTGTATTTACACAACATTGGATGCCTTTTACATCGCAGAGGGGTGGGTATGGGCAGGATGGCTCAGGAAGTTATAGCACCTATGCCGTTACAAACGTGGCACTTTCAGCTGGTTCAAAGAACGGAAGCCACTGTGCACTGAAAACAGACATTTCCCTAGTGGGACGGCAGGTAATGAAGGCAGCATGTTACATACTTTATTAGTTTTTCTCACCTTTGCAGCCACCCTGCAGTGAAAAACACAGCTCTGGAGCCAGACTATTGGGTTCAAATCCAGCTTTTCAGCTCTCCATCAGTGAGGCCTTGGGCAAGTGATCACTTTCAGTTTGAGTCTCCTTGTGGCAACATGAAATGGCCACCCCACAGGGGGCAGTCACTGTCACGGTGCCAGGTTCTCCTGTCCAAGGCTGTCCTGGATTGAGCTGTCTCCTGGCCCACACACCACAGGCAGCAAAGGCTGCTAATATGGGAAGGCACCCGTGCTGCCTAAGGAGTGCCCTAGAGAGCAGGGGACACCACACACAGGCTGAAAGCAGGGCCAGGCTGCCCGGTTTGTCCTGTGGGGCTGGGAGGCACAGAGCTTCTAAAAGGTGCAGTGATGTGGAGCTAGGCTTTTCTGCTCTCCTGTCACAAAGGGTCAGTGTTTACACTTTCCTTCTCCACCTTAGTGTTCCTCTTCTAGTGTGGTCTGGGTGGAAGACGCTGAGGAAGCAAAGCCTCTGAGATCACTGTCCTGGGGTAAAAAAAAAGGACAAGGATTTCCTGCCTGTTTGTTCCCAGGGATGCTTCTGCCCTCACCATGTTGCTCAGCAGGCACCAGCTTCTTAAAGGGAAGGATCAATTTGTCTCTTTGGGGCCATGTTTCTGACTCATGTGGTTCCACTGGAAGGCTGGTCCCCCACACTGTTATTCCTCTGGCCCTGCACAGAAGGACCACATCTACTGGCCTTATAGACCTCTGCCTGAGAGCTGGAGTTGGGTTGAAAAGCTGTGTCTTCCAGCAGTAAGCATGGAACTAACATGTCAAAAGGTGCTGTTGTTAGGGACTTTGGCTTTCTTACAAGGTAAAATTTTGGAAAGAGGAGCAATCTGCCTCTGGAGCCTAGCAAACTCAGAAGGGAGAATGCTATTGTACGTTTGATCTGCTTGTACTGAAGCAACTGTGAGTAGGCACAAATGGACCTGGTGTTTTGTCTCAGTGACCCAGCCCAATTCCAATTTCTGAAGTAAATGAGCAACTTCATCCCCTCCTCTTCAACCCTTCCTCCTCCCTTCCTTTCTTCTGCTACATCCCCTGTCCTCTCTTTGACTTCTTTAATGGCAAAGTAGACCTTGGTTCAATAGGCTCAACGGCAGGTACTTTGTACAGTAATGTGTCACAGAGG
The DNA here is from genome assembly GCA_004027875.1 of Aplodontia rufa. Taxonomy (NCBI): domain Eukaryota; kingdom Metazoa; phylum Chordata; class Mammalia; order Rodentia; family Aplodontiidae; genus Aplodontia; species Aplodontia rufa. Next base: position 103,604 of record PVKS010001870.1, on the reverse strand, counting down.
CTCTGCAGCACTGCGAAGGGCAGTGTGTGACGCAAACGTCCACAGAGCAAGTGAGGCGCGAGGTCGGCACCACTGTGGGGCACCTGTTCCCTTTCAACCCAGCTGAATGGCAGGAATAGTTTATTCATACATGTATACTTTATTATCATGTGAACAAGTGATTCATCACAGAACATTCAGAAAACACAAAAATATGGAAAAGAAATAATCTAACAGTTCCATTCTTCAAGTCAACCTGGGTTAATCCTGGTGTTTTCTGCCATTCTTTTCTCTCCATGGGAGTAATACAAGATTAGGAAATAGAAATTCCTCTGTCCCCTGACTACTTCATTCAGTACACTGTGTACATTTCCTATTCAGTATCCTTAACTCTGATCTCCACTGGCTGGAGGTGGTCTATAACCAGCATCTCTTCACACAGGTGGGCCTGTAGGGTGTTTCCAATTTTCGGTGTGGTAAACAATTGTCTTGGGTGGCAAGGAATTTACAGGTCAATCGTTCCCTTTGCTTTGAACTTCTTGGCAGACCGTTCACTTGACCGAAGCTGGAATTTGCTTCCATAAATATAGGAAATAAAGCCATCAATTTCTACTGTGAACACACAGTTTACCTTGGGAATAACTGGGGGAGGGAGGAGAAGGAAAAGGATGAGAAAGTTCACTTTTATATACAATGTTATACACAAAACATGCATATTACAAAATAAGCTAGTAGGAAATGGGGAAACTCACATGACTACTTGTGGTTACTCTGCTATAAAGCCAACCGACTTACATTCTAAATATAGCTCAACAAAGGCTATGAACCAGAAGCTCCAGACTAACTGCAGATAAGGGTTTTCCACATAACCTTCAGACAGGCTCTTGGCCTATGCTCAGTGTTCACACCACTTTCTGGGGTTCACAATGTGAGCAGAAAATACAGGAAGATGGAAGGAAGCAGCAAGAAAAACCAAGCTCCAAAATTAAAGGAACAGGGACCAGGGGTGTAGCTCAGTGGTAGAGTGTATGCTTCACATGCACCGAAGTCCCAAGTTCAATCCCCAGCACCGGAAAACAAGAGGTGGGAGATGGGGAGGAAGAGAAAGAGAGATAAAAGAACAAAATCCTCCAATTGCTGGAAGTCTCTGGAATTCTGGAAGATCCCAGGTGTCTGTTTGAGCAATGCTGGCCAGAAATGGGACCCAAAGTGTCATCACAAAAAAATATGGTTCTCTGAACTCCAGGGACAGGCACTACTTTGGTTTCCTCCCTGATACCAGTTTACTCCTTCAGGAGGCAGCAACTTGGTAGACGGAAAGCCCCAAACAGACCCAGTCCCCTTAGGCAGAACCGAGCAGCTAGGGTTGCTGGCCATGTTCACAAATGCCTCCTGGGAGGGACAATGGGACAGGAGTAGGCTCTGCAAGCTGTCAATGTAGAGTATCTGCAATCTGTCCTAACTGAACAGGCAAAATGGAACTTCTGGAGTCTCAAAGGGATAAGACAGAAGCCCATAATACCCTCAAATACATGGTTACATACCTTTCAGACGATCTTCTTTGGTGATAATTTTGAAAACGTGCTTTGTTTCCTGTAGAAGGATTCCTGTGACACCCACATATGAAGGGCATTTGGATTTTGTGACTGCAAAGGAGAAAGTAGTTGAAGGCTCAGGTCTCTCATGAGGCAACAGCCAGCTAGACCTCAAGGGTTGGTTGGAGGTGCTGGTTCTATCTTCTGATCCAGCAGAGGAAGAAAGAGAGTACCCACAGGGTTGAGGCTCCTCAGCTGGGCACCAATCAAGCCAGGTGAGAACCATGGCCTTGATGCAGTAGAGACATTCGTTCAACACCTACTGTGTGCCTGACACAGCACTGAATTAAGTAACTCTAACCTGTTCTCATAGCTAATGTTCTAATAGTGGAGGGGGTAAGGTGTACAAAACACAGGAAACCAATTTTCTCAGTAATAAGTGCTATGAAGACAACAAGGACAGAGTAATAAGGTGGATTGGGTCATGTTTAGCAAAGGCAGACCCTCAGGGAACTGTCATCTGAGAAGGGGCTTAAATAAGAAGTAGTTGGTGTAAGTTTGGAGTGTAAGAAGCAGAAAGAAGGTCCGTGTGGTTAGATTGCTGCTCAAGGTAAGTTGAGCCTTCCTGACCATAGTAAGGAGACAGAATATTACTCAAAAAGGATAGAAAGCTCTCGGAAGTTCAAAGGAGGGAAGGGACACGAGTTGATTTCTCTTTTCCTTTCTTTCTTGTGGGAGTGTGCCCATGCTTGCAATGCAACTGAGGGCTTTGAGCATGCTAGGCAGGTGCTCCACTGCTGAGCCATACCTGCAGCCTTTCATGACCTGACTTCTGTCGCAAATCCTCATTCTGGCTGCGTGATCTGGGTGAGGGGGAAGTGTGTCCATGGAGATAGGGTTAAGCAGATCCAGGGGAGATGGTGGTGGTTTAGATTTGGCTACTAGGATGTGCTGATGGACTGGAGGAGGAGGATAAGAAAAGAAGAAACATGCATGTTTCCTAGATGTTTGGCCTGAAAAGTCAGAGTTCAACATTAGTTCCATTAAATGGGAAGACCAGGACTGGGGTTGATCCAAGGGAAGACTTAAGAATTCTGTTTTGAATACATAAAATTTGCAATGCTTACTGGACAACAGGTGTCTCTGTCCAGTGAACAGCTGGAACAATGAGTCTGGTATTCAGAGGAAAGGTCTATGCTGGAGATGTCAACTGGGGAGCCATCTGTCAGTCATAGCAGACTTTGGAAAACATGGGGAAGGCTGAAAGGGACTCTGTGTTCAAGATTCCTGGCCATGGGTGAATGCTGGCAGAGCTAGTGCAGAGTGTCCAATAAAACCAGAACAGAACCAGGCCAAGACAGCTATAACTGTCCCCAACCCTCAGTGCTGGTGATCTGGAGATATCTTGAGGAACACAAGCGCTATGATGCCATTGAGCGATAGTACGAACATCTGGATGACCAGGTGCGCCTAAGCAAATTACCTGAAATAATAGCACCATGAAGATCTGCCTTTAACAGCTTGGCTTGAATCATCTGTGGCTGCCTACAAGGTAAACACATGCCCTTAATTTATACCATGATGAAGAGTTCTGAGCAAAGCAAACAGGTCTACAAACTTCTGCAGCTAGGTAACACAGACAGCTGCTTCCTAAGGCTGCATTTATAATTATCTTAAGACTGGTCTGTCGCAGTGGGTAAGTCTTCAACAACCAACTCACGTGTCTGGCTTGAGACCATTGCACAGATCCCGGATGTATTGTTTCCAGAGTTCATGTAGAGGGAGAAAAAGACTGTATCTGTAATAAAGTCAGAAACAGGTGAAAAATTAGGCAACATCAACTTGGGGTTGGTTATAATGTCCAAATAGCACAGTACTTGGCTTCATATCAAGAATGATGACCTGGAAACATTAGGGACTGGGCATAAAGCCTAATTCCACTGCTGACAATTTGCGTAAAAGTACCTTTACCTCTTGAACATCAGTTTCCCCAATGGTAGAATCTTTTTGAGGCTGTTTCTATGAATGAGAAGAAGGAGAGGCCCTTCTTTGCCCCATCATCCTTCCTGCTGACTAGATGCAACCACGACAGCTGGAGCTTCAGCAGTCACCTCAGACCATGAGGAATAAAGGCAATGAAGTGCTGCCTGGGTCCGTGATTGCTATGGGACTGGCTTGCCTTATCAACCCAGGGCACCATTCATTTGCACTTCTCATGAGAGAGAAATGACTTCAATATTATTTAAGGAACTGATTTTGTGAGCTTATCTGTCAAATAAAATTGAACACAGGGAGCCCTCAGTGTACAGGAGTTGCTGTGCAGGTGCTCCTGTAAAGTCTATCCAGAAGGTGACTGAGCAAGTGGTAAGGAGAAGGGGAGGAAGCAGGAGAGGGGTCCCCAAAGGCCTTCTTCTGGGGCCATTGTCACTTATCTTGGTGCTTCGTTGGGGAATCCACTTACATGAATGAGACCATGGGTTAGAGAAACAAGAACCACAAACTCAAACCCAAAACAACTCTACCTGTGAGGATATCAGTGAGGCAACCCTTGGGCATGCAGCAGCTGTCCCCTTCACCCAAAGTCTGCTGCTGCTGTCAAATGGCATACTTCAATTGTCTTTTAGAATGTGGGAGACTATTTGGCTACAGAACTCCAAGCAAAAGCCTATAAATAGCTCTGAGACATCGAACTCAGAATTGTTGCCAAGGGGAGACAGAGAGTCAGCCAGAGGAAAAGGTCTTCCCACAAGATGGTGATGCATTCCTTTAAGAAACTTCCAAAATGTGTAGGCAGCATCTTTCTTTGGCAATAAAACCCCAGTGGGTGATTCTGCAGAGTGATATTAAAAGCTACAAAGAGCTATATGTTAAGAAATATCAGTTCCTCTTTTCTGTCTAAGAAAGCTGAAAGACAAACAGCCTGTTGCCACAGGCAACAGACTCATTTATGGCACTGATCTTATTAGTTAAGGCTAGGACAGAAGCCCAACAGTAAGAATCCTCAGTCTCACCATGCCTTGCTATTAAAAGCAAAACCCAAACACAGCGGCAAATGGTAAAGGAAGGCTGCCCCCTTGTGGCAGAAGATGGAGAGGCTCCCTGAATTTAAGTGGGGCAGAAGCTGGCTAGCCAGTTCTGCCTACTCCAAGACTAGGCAGATTAATCCGCTGTGGGAGGGAAGGCAAAGGAAAGGCAGAGCTCACCTTTGTTGCTCTGGTTTAATATCAAAAAGCCGAAGATCCCTCCTCTGCCTGGCAGAGAGGCCTTTTGATTTCTTTTTCTTTTCTTTTCGCTTCCTGCGGGTGAAATACTCCAGAATAACAGCCTTGCGTTGCAGCTGGTCCTCACAGGCTTGCTGGCTCATGTGGGGCATGCTCCGCTTCAGGAAGGCCTTCACAAAGGCCTCTGCCCGTGTGGCTCCCAGAGGCTGCACAGAGACAGGGTAGTGTGCTGCTCATTGCTCTGGTCTGCGCTGTCAGGACGACAGACATTCTCCCCCGCCACTCCTGAGAGCACCATCTTCACTGACCCATCTGTCTACTCACTGAGGCTCACATAACCTCTATCTGCCAAGTGTTTGCTACCCACAGCCATCAAGATGTCACATCCATATGCCAACTTGTGAGTCTGTCACACAATAGTCGTATCAAACACTGACTTCCTGTCCTGCTTTTTTGAGGTTATTCTGTTGAGGATATAAGTCTGTATGTTTAGAAGAAGTCTTCTCTCATCCTCAGCAGGAGCAAAGCTCAAAAAAATGTGTGACAATGTTATTAATTCATTCATGACCACATGAAGGTGAATTCAGTAGAACTGAGCTATGTCTGTGAAGGAGTGGAACCTAACATTAGGGAAAATGGCTAAACTAAGTGCTCCAGGGTGGGCCATGCCCAGAAAGTAGGAATTGTGACACTGAGCCCATATCACAGTCCTCTGTGTTTCCAGCTCTGTGTACAGTGTGGCTAGTCTCCAAATGGCCTGCTCCTGCACTGCTTGGAGAAAGGTACCCAGTGCATCTCAGGTGCCTCTCATTTCTCCAATGTGGCACCCAGTGTCAAGTTACTGTGAATGTAACACATGCTCTCAGAGAGGACTTGTGGGCAAAACAACTGTCATAATTCTAAGTTCTTAAAAAACTCAGACTGTCATTGCCACTCAAGTTGGAGTTCCAATAATCTATTCCTCATTGGGCAGTGGGTGTCTCTGCCCTCTTGTCTACCACAGCCCTAAACAGTGCTTTTTATTAAGGACCTTCCTCTTGGCTGGGCCATTTGCTTGGCTCTTCTCTCTTCTTGCACTAACCAGAATATGTATACCAGATGGAGGTTAATTGACAGATTTAAATTAGTGTGTCAACAGTAACCAGCAGCTCTCCAAGGGAAAGAAGGGAATGAAAAGAGAGCATACATATAATGTCTGTTTTAACTTTGTACTCTTAGATGCTAACTAGAAATTAATTATTATCATCATTACTAAAGATAAAAAGTAACCTTTTTGAGTCTTTTAAATACCTAAGTGGTTTCTCTTTCATGGTGAAGAAAAATAAAGGGATGCTGGTCTTTTAAAAATCTTGATTTCAGACTGGAGCGGTGGCTCAGTGGTTACGGCACTTGTCTGGCATGTGCAAGTACACGGGTTCAAACCCCAGCACTCATGTACACAACTAAGTATCAGAGCAGCAAAAACCATGTGAAAAACTCAATAAAAATTGATTCTCTGTCTCTGTCTCTCTCTCACTGTCCTTCTCTCTTAAAAAAAAAAATCGTGATGTCAAGGTCTCATTATGAGCCACAAATAGAAATTTTGCCTCCATGACCAAGCATGTTGAAGAATTCAGTTATAATCTATAAGTTCCACTTACAAAACATGATTTTCATTCCTTCTTCAGGAGTGAAGGGGGCACAGTGACAAGATCAAATTATGGTGCTCATCAGGGTAGGTTTCTGGTGGGCATTGCCTGGTTCTCCCTATATAGTGGAAGATGATACAAGACTGAGGAGTACAAGTTCATCAAACCTGACTGGCACAACAGGAAAGGAGACTGGCATAGGGAAACACTGGCACAACGGACCCTGATGGAGCCAAAGATGTCTACTGGAAAGACAAGGAGTAAGATGTGGGAAAACATAGCTAAACCAGTATTAGAGGCTTAGAAACAACTGAACCGTCTTTGCCATTGCCTCTTATTCCCAGACCTCCTACCAGAAACTGTACCTGAACATCATATTCTTTGGCCTCTTTCTGAGAAAAAGCATGGTAGATCATGCCTGCAGGAGGAAAAGAAAAAAAAAAAAAGGAAAGAAATGATCAATTCCTGTTAAATATGTCTGTAAGACCCAAGGCTTCTTTTTCTTTTCTTTGTTTTGTTTTGTTTTTGGTACTGAGGATTGAACCCAGGGGAGCTTAACTACTGAGCCGCATACCCAGCCCATTTTATTTTCTTTTATTTTTTAAGGAGAGAGGGGGAGAGAGGGGGA